>SSNR01000625.1:48980-71382 GCA_006937965.1 Callopanchax toddi | reverse complement strand
TTTTTTTTAAAAAGGTACTTTGTTACCAGCAGTGTGTCACAAAAACACCGTTTCTATTTATTCAGTTGAATTTACACAAGACCCAAAGATAACAGGTTAACATATAAAATAATTGTTAGTACCAACAAAGTGATTCTCAATGAGCTGTTGGACAAAAACATGGCAAACAGTAGACCACTGACTGAGGGATGATGCATCCCAGGATCATTTTCAGGTCTTTACTAGATTTTTTTTTCTTAAGAACAACTTTCCGATAGATGACATTTTAGATCCGACACTTCTTTTATCCTCCACTTGTTCACTTTCCTTTTTTTTATATATTTTTTTTAAAACACACCATGCACAATATTTGATTAAAATCTGACACAAAAACTGTAACAAATATGGATGAAAAGCAGCCAAAATCCAAAGAAATCATTTGGATCACCTTCAAAAAGTGTGAGAAACTACTATTTTATTACTACACATATTCTGGCATCTGACAAGCACACACATCCACCATGTTATCATTGATCATCACATAATTTAAAGCATCATAAACTTTGACTCTACTACTAAACAGTAAGTGGATAGTGAATACAAAGGGGTTGCTGTACCATCAGCTGGTTGCTGAAAGTTAATGTAGGCATATCCCAGAGATCTGCGGGTAATGATATCCCGACACACCCGGATTGACATGATTGGTCCAGCAGGAGAAAACTTCTGATAAAGCATGGCCTCTGTAACATCAGGGTGCAGGTCCCCAACATACAAAGATGCGAGAGGATAGGCTGGTCCACTGCCGTTCATCGTGTGTAACAGCTACATCAAAAAAAGACAAAGATAAAAGAATCATTTATGTGGTATTTTTGTCTTTTAGCTTGATATACATTCTAAAATTCTCATCTTTATTAAGTTTTGGCCAGAACCTTTGGTGGGGTAATTTTATGTTCTTCATCAGATACATACCATATAATACACTAAGATTTTCACTCAAAAAAAAAAGTAAATTATTAAGAATTGGTCTTTAACATGGAGGCAGAGTCCCCTAAACAGAAATGTACCCAGCCTGGTTCATGTGTCCAAAATCATTGACTCAGGCTTCGTACTGCCAAATCAAGCCTTTTCAAGGCAGGTTGTCAAGAGTTCCTGCCTCTTACATTTATGATGATTTACACACATGTAGTTCAGATCAATTCAAAACACTTCTCACAAAATTATTTGTGCGTGTTGAAAAGAGACTTACTGATTGCCATTTATGTGATACTATAATGCTGGAGTTCACTTGTGTTGCTTGTACTTAACATTTTAAATTTTGTCATGAAAAAAAATACAAAACTGAATCAGAGCAGAGAAGACACATAGGCTACAGACTTAAACGATTATGTGTATCGTTTGTGTTTGCTTCCTGGATGCTCTGCTGAACTTCTATGCTTTTTTCCCCCCTCTTTTTAAATTTTTTTTTACATATTATGGGTATTTAAATTGGATGATTTTGATTAGCATTATCAGTACCTCTTTATTGAAAGAAATAGCCATTGCTTTTGCGTTTTTATTTTTTCAGTAAAATCTGCATGGGAATAAACAGAAATGTCCAAACAAACACTTAACCCTCAGGTATCCCTTTAATTTACTAGACTCTTGAGCCAGAGGACAAAAATATCCACTTCCAAACGCTGCCATAAATACATTTGATTTATACTGTTCCAGGCCCCCCCCCCATAAATCTCAAACAACTTTAGCCCTGCTCAAAACCACCAAACATTCAATAATTGTACAGAGTTTTACCTTTTGAATGCCAGTTAACTAATACCACATTTTTGGTGGCTGGGATGTTTTTTTCTCCCCAAATCAGACTTTGATATACCAAAAAAAGATTGAATATATCATTGTTTTTGTTTTCTCAACTTAAATATTGTCAACTTAAATTATATTATTTTTTGTTCACTTGTCCTATGGGTTCATGTACATAAAAAAATATTCTATCAGAAGATCTAATGAAATAAGGATTTAATATTTGAGCACTTATGGGGAAAATTGATTATTGTAGACATATTAAAAATGAAAATTGACAACTTTTTTCAAAACCAAACTCTACACAGGCAGAATGCATGATTATTTCTCTCAATTTATTTGGGATTTCTGTTAATGGATCTTGTCCCCCAGTGACTTAATAGTAAATTGTAAAACCGGTGCTACACAACTACTAATACACTGGGATCAATCTTAACATATCCAAGATTGTTCAATTAATCCAAAACTTTCTTATAGTAGTTTTTTTGGAAATAGGTATTGTTGTATTCCAATGGCTCAAGATGGTTTGTCAAGAGAACCTGTGTTACCCAAAACAACTTATTTCTGCAAAAACATTGCCAATGGTCATTTTAAGAAGGAAAATTTACAGAAACTGACATGTCCAGAATGATGCATTAAAGCGGCTCTCTGGAGCATTTTTCTCTGTATCAAAGTTTTCTAAATGTTTTAAATGATATTTCAGGTCTAAACTATGATCTATGGGTTGAGTTCCACAACATCTGTCATTCTGATGAAGACCCTCCTTCCTCCTAGAGACCCCTTTCCATTATTTCTTGCCGCCGACATTTTTCAGCCAATGAAATTCAAATGTCTGCATTCTCTCAACATGCACGTGCATCGACCAAACCTGTACCAGTAGGGGGCGCTGTCGTACAGGACACTCCGTGTGTTTCTCTGCCGTCTCAGCCGTTCACTGAGGACTCACGGCTCATTTCTACTAAAAACCTACCCATTCCCCAGCTAAAGATGGATTTATTTTTATTTTTAAACCTTTCACCTCACAGAATGGCAAGGCTTGACAGGATTATGCGTTTATTTTGGTCAGAAAGTTCATCCAGGGCCGAGTCAAGTTCAGCTTCAGAGTCCAGCAGCAGCTCTCTGCTAACAGAGCTAATATCAGAAGCAGCAGGGACAGAGAGGGCTCATCAGACCCTCGTAGTATTGTTGGAATAAGATTGTGAACTGTGAGTGATTAAACCCTACACACTGAGCGGTACAGCTCATGTCCGAAGTATATGCGCCGCGTGCACGCGCGCACACGCGACCGGACGCGCGTGTCGAGATGTTTTGAGGAGGAGCCTTTGGACGCTAGATTCAAAAACTGCTCTCCGGAGTGCTGCTTTAAGGTTAACGGAAAACTGCCTGGCAGAAAGTTGCAAAGATATCAGTTTTTCTACTGATAATTTCTTACAGCGTACATTTATGCGCAAAAAATAAATAAATAAAATCACTTAATCTTATCAGAAATGTAATGGGTTACAATAAATTTGTTTTATGAACTTTATTTTCAAGGATTTCACGCACCCATAAGAACCCTGAATAAAGTGGGTTTTTATTTCGATCTTATTGAACCCAACAACTAGCAACTGTGAAGCAACGTAATGAGTACAAAACTATAACAAACTGAAGGCGTTTAACTTGGTTTTATCTGAAAATGTCAGATTGTAATTTTAAAGTCACGTATATTGCTAGTAGAAGCACAAATTTAATGTGAACGAACAAGAAAGTGACAAATGTTTATGCTAAAACGTTAGCTAAAATGTTAGCTAAATTAGCATCCGTAGTTCACGCAATTCATTCAAAACTAGCTAAAACCTACCAAAGACGCAGAAAGTGACATGTAGCAACTGGAAACATGTAAACCAACTAAATGAACTTACATTTACTGTGAGAGCGTGGGTCTTTTCAATGCAGTAGCTTGTGAGAACACTTTCCACAGGAGCCTGGAGTTGTTTTGATTAAATTAACACCGTGGAACACCTGCACAGCTCCTCCGCGCGCCACTCTATTGCAATTAAGCTGTGCGAAGTCACAGATTAAAATTGAGGTCACACTCCGCGATAAAAAAAAAAAAGTTCTAAAGTACTAATGACACCTAAGCTTTTAGCTGAAGTTTTTGACCTAGAGATAAGTGACTTGTAGGTAATTTAAAAAAAAAATCAAACAGCACTTTTTACTGTTTTTTAGCTGAAGAAAATGTCTTATCCATACAATTGTGTAATATATCTCATTTGAGATACACACATAAAAAATGTAAAAGCATAAGATATAATAAAAATGACGATAAAGCACAAAAGTAAATATGTTAGTCCAATGGGAAAATATAGAAAGAGAAAATAAATAGGGCAAAGTATACACCCTGAAGCACCCCATTATCAAGAAAAGAAAGCCAAGTGTGTAGCTATGTCGACCCAGATGTTTAATTCTACATTGTAAACATTTCTTAGAGGAACTACTTGTGAACAGAAATGAAGACGTAATTTGCTTATCTTAAAGAAACTTTTATTTCACTGAATGGTCTTTGACACGTTCCTATTTCTTACATGTATAGTGAAACTAGAATGGTTTTAAGATACATAAACACAAAGCTAGAATTACACCAACCATTGTTTATCTCCATGTCGTCACTGCTTTTTATAGCTATTCTAATTTTCACAACCACGTGTGTGCACTGGGTAATAGACTGTTACAGAAGCAAATTTTAGCCATAAGACTTGTCAGTAAAAACAAAGCAAGTAAATACCTGATATACAGACAGGCTTCGTTCCACATTCACTAACTGCATTTTCATCAAGCATAATAATGAACTGACTTTTTTTTTGTAATTTTTTTCCCCAACAAAAGATTTCAATTCATTGGAGCATTGTCAGAGTAAACAGACCGCCAGCTATAACGTGGAATGGTGTCTTCAACTACAGTAATGTGGAATGTAGTGGTGATACATGGTATTGTGACACTGAGCTTCTTTTCACCTTCTAAAAAGACCTGATTTCTGAGGCAATCGATCTCACCAGCTATCTTTAAACAGCTATGTGATTCACCTGGGTAAAAACAGAGGTCAAGATTGAATGTTTGTGTCGAACTCGTTCCATGAGATTTAAACAAGCAGATGCTGCCATCTAAAGGATAAAAGCAAGAGAAAGCCAGGCACAAAAACTTTTTTTGGGGAGAAAACAACCGTTTTAAGAGGAATATTTTGCAAGCAGGGTTGATACAGTGTGGCAAGACATTTTCAATTAACATCAATAAAAGGTTACTTTAGGTTTCACATACAGATGATAGTCAATCTTGCAAAATACATGGAACCACATTTACGCATACGATTTTCATTGTACTGAGATCAAGCAGCACCAGAACAGTGAGAAAACTACAATGATAATCTATACTTAGCTAAAAAAAACAAACAAAAAAAAAAAACGATAAGGAGCACTGCTGTTTCCAAAATGCCTAATATTGTGGAATGTCTTATGTCTGAACAAATCTAACATGACAATTTAAGGGGTCCCTTAAAACTTGATAACTGAATTTGTGAACATGATCAAGGAGTATTACACCAAGACGTCAGTGTCACAATACAGCCTGCCTCCTTTCTGTATGAGCCCACAGCAGAATTGCAGTTAACTGAATACGGGATTGTTTGTGTCTGGAAATTCAAATACAAAACTGTTCTGGGGTTGTGAAGCAAATGGAAAGCCTACCATCACAGTGTTTGGTGGAAATCAACTGCCAGTTTAATTACCATACACTAAAACCTGTAAATATAATGAGAAATCACAAATAAGTAACAAGAGAAAAAAAAGGGGGATTGAAAAATGCACACCAAACTAGCTGAGACAAAGGAACTTGGAAGGACGATTAGGGTTCACAACACCCCCTCCCCCCAGAACACGCACACAATCTTTCTCATCCACTCTCACTTGTTCACTCACTACTTACAGACCTACACACAAAGCTGACAAAGAACAACAGCAACATGGACTCACTAATCAATACAACATGTTTCCACAAAGTGACTGAATCTGCTAACAACTGAAAATTACCCTGTCACCTTACAGTGAACCGAGAGGGGTAAACTAGTTGGTCAGGAGCAATTCAGGCTGCTTGTCATACAGAAGTGGGAGGGGCTGATGGAGTGGAGGGGGGATGTATATAAGCTGTCTGTGTTTAAGATAAGAGTGTAGGTGGATTAACAGTGCAATTCCATTAGTTTTCTCCATCTCCGGGCTCTGCCTCATCTGCTTGGTTTTCTGATGTCCACAGCTGGAAACACAGAAAGACAAAAATACCGTTACAACCTCCTGCAGAAAACTCAGGAACCACCTGCTACAGTCAAAGACAAAACTCACAGTCAGGTTGTCCCTTAGTAGTTGCATGATCAGGGTGCTGTCTTTGTAAGAGTCCTCGTTCAAAGTGTCAAGTTCAGCAATTGCTTCATCAAATGCCTACAAAAAGAAAGCAACAACTCAAGTTATCATGAACTGTATTTCTACATTTTTTAAAGAAAACTGATGCTTTATATGCGATCTTTAGAAATGTACTGTAAATTGATTGAAAACTCTGTCTTGAGGTTTCAGTACATACCGTCTTCGCCAGGCTACAGGCCTTGTCCGGGTTGTTGAGAATTTCATAATAGAAGACTGAGAAGTTGAGAGCCAGGCCAAGCCTTATGGGGTGCGTTGGCTGCATCTCCCCCTTGCTAATTTCAAAAGCTTCCTGGTATGCCTTCTGGGAGTTATCCACTGTTTCTGTACAGGCACAAAGGATTAAAAATATTTATTTGACAAATTTTAACTATTCTGTGTGAGCCACCCTAGGAGAGATAAACAGTTAAAAAACTTTAAATTCACTCTTATCAAGTCCCCATCTCTTGAGAAATACAACTATGAGTTTAAAAGCTGCCTCTATATTTAACAGTTAATTGCACTTGTAGGCAAATTGATTGTTGTTTAGTTAAGAAATGGAAAAGTTGTTTTAAAACAAATCATTTCCCATTTGGAATAATGCTATAATAGATTAAATACATCATGGTACTTGCAATAATGATTAAAGAGTTAACTTTTTTTTTTGTCAAAAGCAGAATGTGTTCTCACTCTTCTTTTCTTCTCCAGATGCAACCTCAGAGAGGTATCTATAATAGTCGCCTTTCATCTTCAGATAGAACACCTTGCTTTCAGCATGAGTTGCATTGGCAATGAGATAGCTGTCCAGAAGGCCCTGAAAACAACAGTCAAGAGTCAGTTTGTCACAAAAATGCTGATTTGCAAACAACTACTCTCTCAAAAACTATAAAAGCAACATTTAAGGCCACGAATTGGGAAAAACTTACAAGTACGTCATGACAGATTTCCTGCAGTTCAGCTTCTATCTTCTCTCGGTATTCACGCGACATCTGCTGTTTTTTGTCATTGCCTTCGGTCTTCTGCTCAATGCTGGAAATGACACGCCAGGATGAGCGGCGTGCTCCAACCACATTCTTGTAGGCAACAGAGAGAAGGTTGCGCTCCTCATTTGACAGCTCCGCGCCTTGCTCCGTCACGGACTTCATGGCTGCAGCCATGTCATCATAGCGCTCAGCCTGCTCAGATAGCTTGGCCTTCTGCACCAGCTCGTTCTTATCCATTTTCTAGACTTGAGAAAACAAACATAAGGGAAAATTAGAGGTAATTATGTTTGGTTAAAGAAACTTCAATGAAATAACTTCTCAGTGACACAACATGTTCCATTAAACGTGTAATTTCCTTTTGCTTCCTCTTTTCTGAACTTTGTTGAAAAGGTTTCTATTAAACCCCTTCTCAAAACACTTATGATAGATTTGAGTTTATTAGCAAATTACCAACACATCTCTAAACTACCATAAGTAAGGAGCTGCTAAATGCAAGAGGAAACGTGCATGTTTGGCAAACTCCAATTCAGTTTTGTCAAAAATAAATAAATAAATAACAAGCCAGTACATTTTAGAAATACTAAATACATTACTACTTCAATTTTACTTTTTATTTTTATCTGCTGCTTTTGTCACACTATTGGTCATATGTTTTGTATAGATTTAGAAAGAACGATGGGGGTTCTAGTGTAGTTTTTAAGTTATTTACATCTTAAATATCTAACCAAAAGTTTTATGTTGCTACTGATGACAGCGTTTCCCCTCTAGCACCACTGATAAGTAAGATTATGTCAAGTTCATTTGTTTGTAACCAGATTAATTTGCTCTGCAGCTAGATACTACACACAGTTTGACACCTAATCAGAAAACAAAGACAATTTCAAGATAAAGCAATTTAAAATAATGAGAATAAAATAACCAGGTTATCAAATTTAAACATATCTAAGATAATGGGGCGCCTCAGGGGTGTATACTTGGCTCTATTTTCTATTTTGACTAACAGATTTAGCTTTGTGTGTTATCACCATTTTGATTATCTTTACTTTTACATTTTAGGCATGTCAATATCTCAAATGTATACATGTTACACAATTGTATGGATAAGACTAACAACTTAATACATTTTCTTCAGCTAAAGCACAGTAAAAACTGGAGTTTTGATTTTTTTTAATTACCTACAAGTCACTTGTCTCTTTAGGTCAAAATCTTAAGCTAAAAGCTTAAGTGTCATCTTTAACCACATGCTTAAATTTGATAAACATGTTAAGATTGTTGTTAAATCAAGTCAAGTTCACCTAAGAAAAATAACTAAAATATGCCCTCCGTTATCTCTACATTAATTATGTCATAGCCATTAGACTACTGCAGTTCTGTCTATTATCCTCTAAAGACAAGACTCTTGCTTCTCATTGACAGTTTGTCCAAAACCACCCTGAAACTACTTGCCATAACCCTGTCCTTGTTTCATATTACCCCAGTTCTTATGCCTCTACCCTGGCTCCTCATCAGATTCAGGAGTCAATTGAAAATCCTACTTACTGTCTATACAAGCAGATTCAGACTCCCACTTAGATGCTTTTAACTCCGTATGCTCTCATATCTAAAGTACCGGTATTTCAGTGAAGGTTTTTTAGTTGTCCTGCACTCTTCATTATTTGTATTTATTCACCTGTGTTTAGTGTAAAACACTTTAATTTTACAAAATACTATTTATATAAATATATAGAAAATATTTTTTGTATGTGATTTAAATTCATTGGGCTTGCAAAATCTTTTTTTTTTCTTCAAGATTCAAAGTCTTCGTCCTTTTTAAAGAAAACCAACGAAACAGCATAACAGCCCATGATGTTGCAAAGACAATAAATATAAAACAAGGATTTAAAAAACTAAGAAAAAATTAAAAAGAACTCATGAATGAGAGATTTGTAATCTCAATTAGTATTTTTCCTTGATTAAATGTTTTAAAAAGTTCAATGGACAAAAACGTGTTATAAAACATTGAATATTAAAATAAGAAGACAACCGGAATAAAATGAAAAATATTTGATTTGAGTTTGATATAATGTTGATTATTTTTCTCAATTTATTACAGGGCCAAAACATGATGGACGTCTATTTTTTTTAAGTAGGAGAAACTTGTTCTACCTTTAAATGAAAATGAGGATAAGTTTTAACTGGGCCCCTTCGCAAGTGGGTCAGCCATCCACATCATCTGCTAAGGTTAGCTCTTCAATCTACTTTCGCCGTTTACGTCTCAGCAGACTCAAATTTCGTAAGATTTTATAAATTTAACATATACGACTGCTGTATTACTATATTCCGTTATATTTTAACCATTCCTCAAATCTACCGAAGCCTTCCAGGATAAGTCTTAACGCCCTCCCCGCAGGTTGCTAGCAGTGCTAACGCGGGCTATAGAAATTTACTACCCAATTTTAACAATATATTTACAAACACGACTGAATTGTTTCATTTTTCATTAAATCAGATTTGAATTCGTGTTCCAATTTAACCACAAAACGTGAAGTGTGGTAATCTGTCGTGATAAGCGAATGAAGTGGCTAACAAGGATGCTAACTATGGTCGTCTTGACTATCGATGTCTGGCTATCGGTAGGCCAGCAAAATTAATAGCCACTATAATTTTAAAAACAACATTAGGATAACAACGTCGAATGCTTAAAGTTTTAAAGGCCTGAATATAACTAAGTCTTGTATTTTGGCACATTTCACAGTATTTATTTTCCACAGCTGTATCCAGGCCCGCCCAGGCTACCGAGCCTGTCAGAACAAAGTGTCACGGAATCCGACCGTCGGTTAGCTGCTAGCATTAGCCTCTGATGGCTTCTCAACGGGATTCAAGCGGACACGATCGTAACAGCTCTCTTACTACCGAGCTACCGATCAAAGTATAGTAATACCGAGCGATATATAAACGCGCGAGGTTAACACACTTACAAAATTGGTGACTTTTAATCCTGATTTTTTTTCACACTCTGGACGATTCAGCCTCCGTCTCGCTCAGCGTTCAGGGCAGTACCACTTCCGCTACACTGGCGCTACTGTTTCCTTCTTTCTCACCACACATCTGCCTTACGTAATGCGAACCACTGCTTCTGTGCTAAAGCTAATAATTAACAGAGCCCAATTTAAAAATTTCTTTAGAAAAACATGAGAATTATTTGGGTCCATGTTTTTGTATTTCGATAGTTTATGTACAGGATAATGTTAGTGGGAGTGAAATAAATTACATACGATTTCCTTATCTCTTTTCACGTTAAAACAGTATATTCACATATTCACCTGTCTGCTGCTTTTCAACTAGAAGAGTACAGCAAATGTGACTATTATTGTCAGAATAAAATGTATGTGTTGCTGTTGTGTTCTGAGATAGTTTGTTTATTGACATGCCTTTAGGTCCACAACCAGATCAATTTAGCTTGGCTAATTTCATCTATTATATCATTTTTATTTATGCTTCCACACATTTAATGTGAAGGCAGTCTTTAGTTGAGGGTGTTGAACTGTTTGATAAGTTGGTTATTTTGGTTTTTATAAAGTCATGCTGTAGTTATTTAATCTCTTTAGTGTTAAAGTGGACCATCTCGCTAAGTCGTGGTGCTGTTTTGCTTTGTTTGCATGTGTGTATCTGGACAAACTATGCCCTGTAAAAGAGTCTTATAGGAAATATACTCACTATTTTGTTGTAATTCTTCACAAGCTTTATTGTGATATGGCTAAATTAAATTAAATAATTTAAAAACTGATTAAATTACTTGAAACATCTTTCCACATTGAATAGGCAAACATTTCCCATGTAAAATGGCTGTATGACTACATCAAAGTCTCCTACTGAACTTTTATTATCAAAGTATATGCAAAGCAGGCTTCATCTTTCTGCATCACATTGTGTCAACCATTAGACCAGAGGGCTGTGCTACAAAATAAGATTTCCTGCTAAGCCGACTATGTTGAGATGAAAGTCGGAGTTTCATGAAGGAGCATCTCTTTAAGCCTGGTTAGATCACCATGGTAATGGTGACTTAGCTCAAAGCATGTTCATGGGCAGGTTATAAACTAAGAGTTTGGGCATAACTGTGTGTGAAAAGCACACTTACCGTAGTTTATTAGTTTTCTTCGTTCAGTTAGGAAAATCAGACTGAAACGTGAAAGATGTTTAGATGTTGTCATAGTTCTGTCAGATCCAGGAACATTTTAAATAAATGCCAGATTGTCAAATAAAGTACAAACTTTGCCGTCATCTTCAGAACCAATCAGCAGCACACCATGCTGAGATGTTGGTCTTATCTTTAATTTAACCACAATAAATAAACAATATATATTTAAGGACTAATTTAAATGTAATTATGAAATCATTTGGATAAATTAGCCTGTTGATTCTGATATAAAATTAAAATCATCTTGTATAATCAGAACTCTTTTCATTAACCCACATGATTTTCAGCATCAGAAATATGAAACATGTTTGGAAACTGAATCCAGTCACAATCCTTTGATTACCACAAGAATACAAAGAAAACAAAATGTGTAAACCTAAAAAAAAACGATTTCCATTAAACTGTATATTTAATTCACTGGGACCTCAAACCTCAGAGAATATTTAATAATAAAGATTTAAATATTCATTTAACTGGATCAGTGATTTATGCATCAGGATCTGAGAGAACTAAACTTTGAGTGTAGAGAGTTAAAAGTCTCAGATGGGTCTGACCTGAACGCTGCTTTCAGAGTTCTGATTAGAGTTAGGACAGATCAGATTTCTACAGTTTTAAAGATGTAAAGGTTTTGATTCTAACTTCAAAAACTCTCAAAGATCAGACTTCATCTTCTTTTAGAGATCTTCTTGTTCCATATGTTCCCAACAGAGCACTTCACTCAGACTGCAGGTTTACTGGTTCCTGGAATTTCTAAAAGTAGAATTGAAGGCAGAGCTTTCAGTTCTCAGGCTCGATCTCTCTGGAGGAACCAGCTTCCAGTTTCCATCTGTGAGGCAGAAACCCCCCATCTAATTTTAAGACTAAGGACTCCTCCTTGATACATCTTTTAGTTATGGTTATCCTGACTCATCCCTTTAGTTCTGCTGCTGTAGACTCAGACTGCTGGAAGACAAACTGACCACATCTCTCTCTGCTGGCTCTCTACTCTCCATGTTTATATTTCCTGTTCTTGCTGCCACAACTTTTTTCTCCCCGTTTTAGAAATGACAACTGGTCCAGTCCTTCTGTGTTTATCTCTTTCCTGTCTTCTCAGACCCCAGTTGTCCGAGGCAGAAGACTCCACCTGCTGGAGGTTTCTTCCTACTGTCACCCTCGTACTGTGTAGCTCTGAATGGGGGATTGCATTGAAGTAACACTTCAATCCAGCCTGCTGGATCCTTTATAACAGGACAGTTTATAATAAATCAAATTTTATTACAACTAAATGACATTTTCTTCTATCAGTTGGCCTGAATCTGGACCTGAAATGACATTTGTTGTTTTGTTTAACACTTTAAGGTGACTTGTGTTGTGAACTATAACAGCAGCAGGTATTACCTTACTGATTCACTGAAACATTCCTCTCTAGGTGTAACTGGGAATGCTGGTTTTCCTGTCAAGATTTTATTTGATTCACTATACATTAATAAACCTGCTGTTCTTTATTAATAAAGAGCGAGCAGAGTTTTTCTCTATTCTCTCTGGTAACTTTGTTTGATTGGTGAATTTGGAGCTGAAAAATCATCAAATGATGAGTGAAATGGGACTTATGCACACATGCTCAGACACTCAAGCTGAAAGCTTGAATTTACAAACTAACATCTTAATCACCAGGAGATAATCAAATACATTTTTTGCCTTTGACATACTGTGGGTAAAATAAGTACTGAACACATCACCACTTTACTTTTCTAAGTAAATATATTTTTAAAGGAATCTAAATGGACATGGAATTCTCACCAGATGTTAGTAATAACCCACCCAATAGACACATTATGTGTAATAAGATGGCATGACATGGGTGAAAAGTATGAACAAAGGAAGTTAAAAAGTCAGAAAGTGATGACACCAGCTGCAATCTATCAGTAATTAGAAAGCAGTCCTGCCACTTAGTGCAAATCAGTATCAGCTGCCATTGGATGCCATGTCTGGAGGTCAGAGGTCACTGCATATCACCCCAACACATGCTTTGTATAATCAAAAGAAGCTGAATGGAGAAACATAGCGAGACATTCCAGGATGGTGAAGATGAAGCGAGGGTGGATGTTTCAGCAACACAGTGATCCCCAACAGGAAACTCTCAACTGGTTTTATAGAAATTAAAAAATACTGCTAGAACGACCCAGCCAGTCAACTGACCTGAATCCTAAAGAAATCTATAGAGAAAACTAAAGGTCAGAGTTCATAGAAGGAGCCCAAGGGACCTTCAGGGTTTAAAGACTGTGTGGAAGAATCAGACTAGTTTCCCTACAGGAGGCGTCTTTAAACCATCGTCACAACAGGTCTTTGTACTAAGTATTAAATACATTTCAGTAAGTCTTCAATATTTTCCCCATCATTCCATGTTTTTACACACAACTTAATGTATGGACATTGATGGTTTAATTTCTTTGCATGTGTGGATTGGATGGGTTGTTACTTAAACCTTGTGAGAATTTCATGTCAATAGCACCTTTAGAAATATATTTACTTTAAAAAGTGGTGACATGTTCAATACTTAGTTTACCGGGCGGCTGTATCATCCAAATGTTTTTTGTTCTAAGAGTCATTTCTGTGATGGAAGATGTGGCTTTTTCCAAAATCCCACCTCAAAAAACTCAACATGATCAGACTTCCCATCACATACAATACAAATTCCAACCAGTGGTTCTGCTGCTGGAAACTGAATTTCTCAGAGATAAGTTCTATCTTTCTGCTAGCTAAAATTCCAGGGTGTGAAGACAATTTTCTGAAATTAGTTTGCAAATAAACCCACCAATTTTAATGTTACAGAAAGGATTTTGTGGGATGCTGCTGCATGTGTCTTAATGTGTCATTCAGCTGAAACTCTTTGACCTTAGAAGCAGTGAAGTGACTGCAGTTCCCTAATTTCTGCATATACCTGAATGAGAGTAAAGATAGAAAATGTAAATGTTTGCATCATGAATAATAAACAATAGAGTAAATTTAAATTATATTTTTATAAATCATCCATACAGTTTCTCACCAAGCTGACACATTAGTGCAAAATCTTTCAAATCATACAAACAAAAATGTTGTTTTTGCAGGGTTTTTTTGTTTCTAGCTACGTCTTGGTAGGTGCCAAGTTTTGTTTCCAGCATGCATCAATAGACAACAGACCATGCCTGGTCTGTTGTTTTGTGATTAAAACCAGCCTCAGGTTAATTTAAAACTGTTATCACTGTGAAAATAGTTGCAGCATATAAACAATAAAACCTGCATGCTGGGAGTGATTTCTCCAGCACATTTTCACCCACAGTTTGTTTGTAGCATTGTGATGAAGTCCCTAAAACCAGCGAGGGAATTAAAAGTCCAACAGTGTCCTCATGTGACGCACGGCATTCACTTGGCTGCTGGCTGATCGAGAACTATCCGACCATCTGACATCTTCTGCTGGTACTCCCGCTCTGATCGTTTTCTTCTGTAGACGTCATCTGTGAAAGAAAATAATATTTAAAGGATGAAACCTGGGTTAGTTAGGGCTGTAGGCCTAAAAGAATGTCTAAACCTACCAGTTTTAACAGACTTTCTTCACAGCATGATGTTTAATGTGACACAGTTGGAAAAGTACAGTTACGTCACCTATTAGCTATGGCTCTGTTCTACTTAGGTGACCCAGCAAATACATCAGTGTGAAAACTCGTGCAGCAGTTTGGCTTGTGACTGCAGGAAAAGTGTAATTTAACATCTGGTGCATAGCATATAACTCAGGAGAGCCTGCTGCAAGGTGCAGGTTTACTTTGTCCTGATTTACTGGGACACTTGATGAAACTGAAGCATCAATAACATTTTTTCTTACTCTCTTTACTTCTTTTTGTAAAGCCAAACCAAAATATAAAACACGCACGTGATCAAATATGGTCACTTGCCCTATTAAGAAGGAAGGGTTAGGTTGTCCTAATGAACAAGCAAGCCTGAAAGGTGAGAAGTGTTGGAGAGCGTCAGTAAAGGAGAAAACAGACGTGAAACTTGCCACCTTGTGGGCTCACACTGGTGGCTGGATAATGAAGGAGAAGCTCACTTTGTGTGTTTACACTCACAGAAAGTCTCTCTTCCTATCCTCACTTTGATCATCACCCACTCCATGACTCCTCCGATGCAAAAGAAGATGGGTAGAAACCTGTACATTCCCAGCCGGCGTTTCCCTGGGACAATACTCAGTAGATTTTTGATTGTTTTGCTCCTATAAAACATCGCGGCTTTCAAAAAGTTTCAAGCTACAAGTCTATCTGGGTTACGGTGTCTTCATGAAAGAGCTCTACAGGGCGCCGCCATGTACCGTTCACACGTCCTTTAGAACCATCCGCTGAGAGCGCTTGCTTTTTTCACGGCCTAAACCACGCGGGCGGTGTCTGGATGTTTTGGACGCATCACCGATCAGCTCTACGATGGCGTCAAAAACGAGCGAATTTAAAGGAATCGTAACATCCGGTTTTGTTGCGTGTCTAAGTAATGTCCGCTGCATAATCAGAGGTTTTGTCTTATCTGGATGTTTTTCTAAACTTTTGTTTTATGGAACCTCTGACTCGTCAGTGGCGATTTTAGTATTTAAATGAATATCATAATTACACTTTAATTATATGTATGTACCTGTTCCAGTCTTTTGTATTTCAGTTTATTAATACAAAACAGGTCATTGCATGAAAAAAAAAAAAGTTCTTGCAATTTTCTTAATGACAGGCACCTAAACATACATTATTTTTTACCAATTCAGCAAAAACAATCTTAATTCTTCATTTTTATTTAAGCAAAAACATTTAAATAATTAGGCAGGTAAATTTCAAGTCAAATATTTATTCCATATTTTGTTATCCTATTTTACCCATGCCATCTTAAATAGCCTGAAATTGAACGTTCTGTGAGGGACGGTTGGATTTTAAAACGATATACATGAAACTGTAAAAATGGAATTAAAATGAAAAGTTCAACCTTAGCATGAAATGAAATACACAGATGGGGGTTTATTACTGGAATGATCAAAACATCACTTTTGAAATGACCTTATGACACAGCATTATAGAACACACAACAGATACATGAATTTTACATACACAAGACACATGCAACAACTACTAGGGGCTTCAGAATCAGTACCATACAGGGAGCTAAGAGGGACCTAATGACTAAATGTACTCATCAGAAATCTAACTGACCAAAGATAACCATCATTTATAGTAATTATATATAAAAACACACCTGACACACTAGAAGTGCAAACTGTGATTTGTGATAAACACAGCTTTTAAACTAGGGTTTAAATATTTATAAATGAGACCATATCTGCAGACATGGAATCTCAAAAAGTGGGAACTTCTTAATCACAATTATTTCCATTTAAATTACTTTTCCTATGAACACTATCACCATTTTTATTTATTTTTTGGCTAAACTGTAATAACCTCCAACTAAACCAGATGGAACCATGACTTCACAGCCTGTCTGTCTGTCTCAATGGAATGCAGTCCTTTTCCAAAACTATGACAAAACTAACGAAAACTCACAAAAGGATAGGGATAGTTTGCCTTCTGGTGAAATTTCAGATGAACCTAAAATGCACTCTAACCATTACGGGTGAATTTAACGAGACCTTTAAAACTTTGAATGCACCAGAACCAGATGATGAATGCCACACAACTCCAGGCACATTTGAGGAAGACCAATTGAAACCGTTTACATCAGTGTGGTCTGCCTGCTAGATGACCTGCTAGGGTACCTGATCACCAGGCACAAGCGTCATCCTTTTACATGAGCCGGGAGCATTTATGCTGGACAAGGGACCAGTGGGCCTCAGAGCTGTTCCCTGATGAAAGTCGATTCATGCTGAGCAGAAGTGATGGTCAAAGAGCATCAGCCACTGCTGTCACCAGACCAGCCTTTGGTGGTGGTGTTACAGTCTAGGCAGGTGTCAATTCAGAACTGTCCTACACTTTGTGAATGGCTCTGTGACAAGCTGATACTACCTGGATAGCATTAATCCTGTCATTGCTCCTATGCATGAACAACACAGGCCTAATTTCATCTACATGGGTGATAATGCTTCAGCTCATCAAGGTCACATCATTAGGGAATGGCTGCTAGAGACTGGGTACCTCAAATGGAGAGGCCTGGACTTTCTCCAGACCTGAATCCCATAAAAAAAAACTAAGGGATCAGCTGAGCCTCCATGCAGAGGCTCATAACTCTGAACCCCAGAACCTGAAGGACCCGAGGGTCGCCCTTCAAGACAAGTGGGATGCCATGCTTCAGCAGACAATCAGCAGACTTGTGAACAGCATGAGACGACGTCGTCAAGCCACAATTGATGCTCAAGATCACACAATAAGTTATTGAGACATTGACATTTGTTGTTGGGGTTTACCCACCACTGTCATTGGCTTTTGTTTCAATAAATAGTTTGAGATGAGGAACTCCCCACTGCATGCGTTTACTTAAATGCTCTACTTTCATGATATACTGGTAATATCACTGTAGTGTGAACTCCTTATATTTTCCATAAACTTCACCAGTAAGCCAACTATCCCTAACTTTCTGTGAGTAGTGCATCATCACAGATAGTAGTGTTTGGTTTCACTGGAGATACAAATCAATAATTCACATTTTATTTTTGCTCTCTGGACTTTGAGCTTTGCGCATGTTGCCACTTTGAACAAAACTTAAAAAAAAACATTGGCATCACTTAAACAGAAGCCAGTTTTTTTATTTAATTTTTGTTTGTTTTTTTGCTTCATAATTATTTGAGGAATAAAATGATAATCCCAACAGTAATTAGTCTTCTACTTTGTGAGCTGGTCTACAGAAAGTCCAGTGATGCTCCACAGTGTTCTCATTTGCACGCTCACTCATGTGATGCACACGCGTGTTCCGGATGGTAAAGCCCTGTTTCATGATGTAGTCCATGAGGTGAACCCTTAAAGACACCTCTTGATGATAGTCACATGGTCCAAAGGTGAACGACACCTGGCAGTCTCTAGTATCCATCATGTGTTTGTTCCACTTGGTGAAATTATTTGAAATACCTTCTAACAGAGCGTGGACCTTTGTCGTTATGGTTAGCTGTGTGATGATGACCGCAACTGGGTTTGAGTATTTTGACAGTTTCCGAGAGCTGGAGAGCTCCACGACCTGCTCAAAGATGTCAGGAGGGTACAGCGGTTTGGGATCGTTGAGACACTGGATCAAAGGTTCGATCTGGTAGAAGTCGGCCTCCTTCCTCAGCAGGTCCGTCTCTGTGAAGTCCACGGGAAGAGTAAGCTCTGACGTCCGCAGGAAGTTAAGGATGTACCGGAAAAGTGTCCCATCACGATCAATGAAATAATTCCCTTTGGAATCACGAGTTGTGGGGAAATCTCCCCGGAACATGGCACCAAGCATGGAGTCTGGATAACGCTGCAAGGTAGAAAGACTGGTGGTGTACAGGTGGCCTCCCACGTTCAAGGTAACAGGAGTAGTCATCTAGAAGAAAACGCAGAGTTTCAAAGTTAGCCAGCGTACTGTACGAGTTAGAAATAAAGTGAAGAGTTGGAAATTCTACAGGGTTATTTTAACAGAAGCTTACTTTTAAAACATGGTTATTTTTAGTAGTTGTGACATAAATAACTGAAGATGTTCCGTCTCTATAGAGCCAGCACCCAATAGCTGCAGCTCTAGGCAACAAATTACAAATGACTTTTATGAGGAAGTTTCCAAAAAGATACACGCACACACACAGTCATTTCATCGTTTCATATTATGTGACGATAAATAATCAAAAAGTTTTTAAATTGTACTGAATGCATTGGTGACTTGACAGCTGAGTATTGATTACATATGCTGATATTTAAATAGAAATCAGACTAAATACTCAGATTTTATAATCCTCTGGAACTCTGCTTTAATAGTATTTTTCTAGCTCGCTTTAAATTTTTTTTGAATACCCCTTTAGAGAGGCTCCTCCCACTTTTGTGTGATGCCACCAGTGGGTATGGTCCTCACTGCAGGTAAAAAACTAATAGATCTCCACTTCAAAATGACCTAAATGTCCCTTTAACATCTTAATTTTGACATTGGGTTGCTGCTGTCCTCCAGAGCCTCCATGTGAGGAGGCACACCTGATTAACAGTGTGTTTCTGCAGCACAAATAGAAAACACCAGGCCTAAACCTGCAGCTCTGACCACCACCTTCTCATCAAATAATGTGTGCACCTTAGTGTTGAGTTCTAATCAATGCAGATCAGAGCCAGAGTCAATAAATACTCACACTCACTGCAGTCCTTTGATGTGGACTGAATGCAGATTAAACATGTTCTCGTTGCACAAGAAAGAGTTTTAGTAGGTGTTAGTGAGCGTTAGGATCAGTTTTAGAAAAATGTATATTTGTTTTTGGTTGTTTATCATTTTATTTTCTTTATGTTAACAGTCTTTTAAGTATAGCACTTTTCTTGATCTTAAAAGCACTGTATCAGTAATGTTGATTGACTGATTGATTATTCATTACACACAATGGACAATAATAATATGTTCTTGATTTCTAACCAGTGCTTACCCTATGGCCCCAGTCTCCATTATCCATTTGTAGAGGAATACCCACTTGGTCAGAACCAAAACAGAGGGAGCAGACGATAATCAGCACACTTTACTTTTATCTGTGGGGGAAAAAAACAGCCTCATTAATATAAAATAATGGAAATGTACACACCATTTCTCTGTATGTATGTTAGATTATATGAAGCACATTTAGCAGAGAAGCAGGTTCAGTTATTCTGCATCTACTAAATGTCATTTACGTCTAGCCACTAAGGTAAATCTCTAACGCTTGGGGGGGGGGATGCATATTTTTAGGAAATATTAACTACAAAGTACATGCTTCCTAAAAAACAAATGGGTAAGAGATGTGTGTGAATACACAGGAAAAACAGAGAATCACTGCTCACTATACATAGGCTGCTTTCCACAAAAATGTTTAGCAGATGATCCCAAATGCTTACTTTAAATATTTATTTAAAAGCGCTATAATCTAGTCTTCCCAGTCATCTAATTGTCCATTAACCTTCCACACATTATCCTGATGTTGATGCAGTGTGAATGTTATCCGTTTCTCTGCAGTACTGCAGGTGTGAGCAAACAAGGTTAGATAACAGAACAGGGAGCATCTGAAATTATACAACATCATCATCTTCATGGAAACTGTTATGAATCTTTTTAAAACAAGGTATATCCTTTTTTTAACTTAAACAAACACGGCAAAAATGACTAATTGACATTTCATAAAGAATCTAATTGTATTACAACTGAATTGCATTTACTGCAATCAGCTGGCCTGAATCTGCTCCTGAACTGATTTGATGCTTTATGCTTTGAGATGACTTGTGATGTAAACTGAATGGAACTGAACTTAACTTTAACATAGTAACTTGACTATATTCAGTTACACAGATTCATTCCACTAGGGACATTTACACCTTAGATCTAAAAACATAATAGAAAACAGTAAAAATAAAATATAATCACACGAAATGCATATGTTAGTCTAAATATTAGCACGTATAGGGTTCTAATGGTTGCTTGATGTCCTTGAAAAGCTTACATTTGAAAAGTACCGGTACTTGAATTCATAATAAAGGTCTTGAAAATAGAGACGCACCAAAACAAAAGGTCAATATTTAGCACGATTGGCAAGCGATCAGCTGGTCCGAAACTCTAAAATCCTATTTATTTATGCAGTCCATGAACTCACCATCGTATTGGTTTTATATTAATTACAGGTTGAGTTAAATAGCAACACTTGTACAGAGTTTCCAATAGGGTGAATGAAGAAAACCCCGCTACACCATGTTTAATTAAAGCTACACAGAGACCACTTTGATTTGACTGCATTGCTAATACGAAAATGAAAGACGCTAAAACACAAACGAGCGGTTATCTCTAGCAAACAAAGTGTATTTCACAGTGAATTCTTACAGTCTTGCTTACTTTACACGCACTTTTTTCTGAAGCGTAAATAAAAAGTGAATAATGAACTAGACATGGTAAACGTAACCTCAGCTAGCCTAGCTAGCTGCTAGTTTCTGGCTAGCAGGCTAACACAAATAGCAATCATAAATAGCTGAGGGCAAAACGGTGTTTTCACCAGACTAGCTGGACGAAAGCAGGCAACAAATCGAAGCCTCACCGGGTTTCTTTAGCGCTTGTTTGTAGGTTTTGGTGCAGTAAGAGTGGCCTGAGGTCAGGATTTAACAGTGCAGCCAGACAGGGATGTTTGGGGCAGCTGGTTTCGGCTTCAAGCTGCGGCAACACTGCGCCCACAAGGAGGAGGAGGAGGATGTAGGAGGAGGTGCTGCTGCAGCTACATCCTCTGCTAAAACACATCCTGCCCTGAACGGACCTGTTCTTGACCCCCAGATGCCACTATAAATTATTATCCTCTAGTCATTAAGGTTGCATTGTAAAAAAAAAAAAAACAACACACACACACACACACACACACAAAAACTAAATCCATTTTCAGTAATGCGTCCTTTTACAGTTTCTGGGTAATATTTCAAATATTTAAGTAGTTTGTTTTGTTTGTTCTAGTTTGGCTGATATAAACTACCTGAAGTGTTTTGAACCACAAAGAGACAAATGACTGTTGTTTCTTTAAGCACCATTAACCTCTCCTATACAAATGATCACAACTTCAATCAGGATTTTTATTCCTCTTTAGGCAGGAAAAGAACATTTTGTCCTGTTTAACATGTGATTTTTAAATACTCTTTCAAATGTCCACTAAACAAATTTATAACAATTATAATAATATACTAGACAAAGTTGCTTTTTTGCCGAAATGTTTGAATGCAGAGTGCTGAATGAAATAGCTCAAAACTGCTGAATGTGAACTGTAATTAGCTGAATAACTTCATATATTATTATATTGAAATCACAACTTTTTGATTTATATATTTTTTTTTTATTTCTTTTTTGACTAGAAAAGGTATGGGAGTAATAAGAGTTTATTTTGATATAAAGATTTGGGAAAAAATGTCAAACCCCCC
>SSNR01000625.1:0-48925 GCA_006937965.1 Callopanchax toddi | reverse complement strand
CCCCCCCCCCCCCCCTCAATATAATTTCAATACATTTTATTAGACCAAAAAATTGAATATTTTAGAAAGTACAAAAGTTAGAAGTATGCCGGATTGTCCAGAAAGAACTGAACAGAGTGAAATAAACTGATTGCCTAATAAAGCCTGAAGATGTTTCCTGAAACGGTGAAAATAATTACAACTTGTATAAATATGAAAACGGCTGCATGGTGGCGCAGTTGGTTAGCCATGTTGCCTCGCAGCAAGGAGGTCATGGGTTCACGTCCCGGCTCTGCGGCCTCTCTGCGTGGAGTTTGCATGTTCTCCCCGTGCGTGCGTGGGTTTCCTCCGGGTACTTCGGTTTCCTCCCACAGTCCAAAGACATGACTGTCAGGCTGATTGGGCTGGTAAATTGTCCTTAGGTGTGAGTGGGTGTGTGGTTGTTTGTCTCATTCGTCTCTGTGTGGCCCTGCGATGGACTGGCGACCTGTCCAGGGTGTCCCCCGCCTCTCGCCCCTTGACCGCTGGAGATAGGAACCAGCTGCCCCGCGACCCTCTGTGAAGGATTAAGCGACTACAGAAAATGGATGGATGGATGGATAAATATGAAAACAGTAAAAGAAATCCCAAATTCCCATTCAAATTGTCATTTAAATGTAATTCAATAAATGTATAAACACTGCAGGCCTTTCTGCATAATTCTTACTGATGTGTCTTATTACACAGAGAAAAAAGCTTTATAATACAACAGCATATTCAAATAAATTTAAGAAGACTTCTTTGTGCCACTCCTGGAGTTTTGCTCTAAGATGATAAACTCTAGGATGAGTTTGGCTGTGCGACAAGGCTTTTCCATCACCACAGAGTGACCACAGTTATCCAGCAGGTCCACTCTGCATCCAGGAACCAACTCTGAAATGACCTCAGCTCCAGAGACGTCCACAACCTGGACAAATAGGAGACAATTATTGTTTTATCTCCCTGACAAAGAGGACTTAATTCAGAAAACAGTGAATCATCTGGGGAAACTTGAGTTTCTATCATTCATATTTATCAATTTTTTTTTTTAGAATTTCATGGAAGCAAAGCCCAGCAGTTAGCTGTGTATTTATCACACTTACCTGGTCTTGTTTGCCCCATATTACTTGTAAAGGTGTAGTTAGGAGAAGCAGGTGCTCCTGTAACGCGTATCTTGATTTTTCACCAATAATCTCCATAAACACTGATAGAAAAATAATTCACTAGTTCCATATAAAATACTGTTGTTTACATCATAAAGCTCCAGTGAACTAACCTTCCTCATAGAAGGAGTTGTGAGGTTGTCGGACATCAACCAGCCCTTGAAGAATCTATACAATAAAAACATGAATGTAAACATTAACTCTTTTTTTTCCTCATTAATATTACTTTATTTCCACCTTCTTGTTAATTCACAGAAAGAGACTGAATGTTCTCTTACTTGCTGAGGGATTTTAAAGCGAACGTGTGAACACAGCCTGAACATGTCCTCCATCTCCTCTGGTGTAGTAGGGATCAGCGGGATGTTCAGGGTGTAGTTACTGTGCTCCAGATCCTGCAGGTGATTGTCAAATTTGGTTTCACATGGATGTCTTATACCTGCCAAATGACAAACTGATATCAAATGGACACAAACACTAAATACTGGGAACATTTCATAATAAACTGAAAGCACAATAACTGATTAAATGAACACGATGACATGATTGTGATTATTTTAATAAGCAGCTAAATTTAATTAAACCTCACCTAAAACTGCAGCCGTAATATGAGTTTGTGCTCTAAATGAAACCATTTTTCTAAAATGTGCTGCTACAAGGTTGGAGGATTTGGTTATAAGCATGAACGCTGCAGAGACTGAAGGAAAATGAGCATGTTTGATCAGTAGAGCAGGATGTTGTAAGTTATGTCATCATGAAAGACGGATGTGACAGCACTATTTTAGTCAACAGAGGGAGTTTTTACTTATAGAATGATCATTGTGAAATGTATTGTAGGGTTCTTAGCAAGAAGGTGAAATACTGTTCATGTGTAAATGATCAATGTGATGTGCTGAAATCTCACACTGAAAGTGCTTGAGTTTTATTTTGGCCAAGCTTTTGTTTATGTTTCCAGTGTGGATTGGACAGAGATTTACTTCCACCAGTAGAACAAACTGAGAGGAATTCTATGAGGTTTTCTGCACCAGTATTTATCATTGATTTTACTGCTGAAGTCAGTATTTGTTATGATCATCTAAAACCTTTCTTCAAACCAAACCTTTACTTTATAGTTTATTAAAGACACACTCTGTAACAGTTTCATATTTTTAAATCTTTTCCCTGAGCCAGTATGTGCTACTGTGCCCCATCTAGATCCAGAATACCACGTTTGCAACTTCTGAGTTTCCGGTCCGGTGCCCTGAAGTCTCACAAAATCACGCATCTCGTGAAGGTTTAGGCTAACCCAGTGTAGCTAGCTGTAATGCTAGCGCCGGAGTGTTTTTAGCTCATGATTCCTGCTTTTTTTGATCTCTCCCTGCTTGAACACAGCTGATATGAGCTCATGTAGAAAGCAATGAAGGCTGAGGAGACATTTCAACAGTTAGATTTAGGTGTTTCTGAGCAGAAACAATGGTGCTAACGTTTTTACAGCACTGACTTAAAGCGGACACTAGGGGGTGCCAAAACAAGCAAAATTGCATAGCATGCCTTTAAGTATCTCCAAATGCAAAGTTAAATGTTTATGTTTATGTTGTCTCAATGGCAGAAATAACATGAATATAAAAACACAGTCATGCAGAGACTGACCGTCTGGACAGATGAGCGTCATGCTACAGATCTCTGATGGATAACAGGCGGCGTAAACTCCAGCTACGTTTCCACCCATGGAGGTTCCAACTAGATGAAATGCTTTACTGTTCAGGTGAATCGCTCCCACAAACTAAGACAGATGAAGGAGGAAATGAACTGGTTTATAAATGAGGAAAAAAGACAAATACTCTCATCCATCTTCAACTTAAAGCTCCTTCCTCTGAGTACCTGATGGATCCTTCTGACTTGTCCCTCAACGGAATAATCCTCTGTGTTGGAGCGTGTCGTCCCCTCATGACCAGGCATGTCCACACATATGATGTGCAGATGTTTTGGTAAATACTAGAGAAACAAAGAAATGAAGTCCACAGCGATCTTGTAAAAATCTTTACAAGCTGATGAACATGGTGTAGAGGTGATGATTTAACTCTGACCAAGGCTCTTGCTGTTATTTTATCTATTAATAACACTGTGACAATATTAAATCTCTCTAATCTTTATCCTGCTCATCATCAAACACTGAAGAGAACGTCTCAACATGCGAGGCTTCAATAATAAATACAGAAACTTTTGCAGGAAATGATGAAAATGAATTTTTTTCAGCAAAATGTTATACATGTAGGTTAGAATAAAGGAAATGAAAAAGTTTAGAGTGCATTGGAATGTTTTATTAATATGTAATCAATAATGTAAATAAAACCCTAATCTGTTTTCAGAAATGAGACGTTTTACAGTTTCTGGGTGTGAAGTATCAGTGAAGCAGGGCCGCCTTGTTTGTTTGCCTCCTCAGAACACAAATACAGAACATTGATTTAAAGAACTTGAGTTCATTTCTGTCGACTTAAAATTTTAAATGATTCCTGACACTGCTTTTATACAACCACAGCTCCCACTATAATTGAAAGCTTTACATGCTGGTATCTCCCCTCCCAATATGGCGGATCAGTGATCACTGGCTGTAGATGTCGAGTTCCTCCCACCTTGACAACAGTCAGCCAGGTGTCTTTGTGAGCAGAGAAACCATGGAGCATTAAGATGGAAGGTCTCAGCCCAGGTTTTCCTCTGTAGGAGTAACAGAAGCGATAACCACCACAGTCTGCAAAGCGCACCTGCAGACCCAAAGTCCTCCTCCAGTACCTGGAGACAAGCAAACACGTGAACATCCATCCATCCATTTTCTGAACCAGTTCATCCAGTGAGGGTCGAGGGGAACTGGTTCCTATCTCCAGCAGTCACTCACAGGGGCACATGCAAAACAAAATAGGGCATCTACAAAAAAAAAAAAAGGCTGATGCTTGTCACCTTGTGTTTAACTCCTTACCAGTAATAGACTTTAATGAGCACAGATGGCCAGAGGAAGAAAGAAGCCAGGAAAGCCAGGATGGGAATGGCCAGTGTTCCTCCAGCGATGATGAACAGGTTCACTACATCGAGATCAGCGGCCATGGCCGACCTGATAACACACCAAACATGCACAATACACACACACACACACACACACACACACACACACATGGAGAATAGGTTTGATCCTTTTTAAATGCATTTTTGAAATCAACTTACTTTTCCAACTGTTTCTTTCTTCCTGTCCTTGTCTTTTGTGTCACACGCAGACAGACACATGTGAGCTTTATTTGTGACTTGACTTGTAAAATAGTGTTTTCCTGTAGAGTTTAAACAAAAGACCATCCCAGTGAAGAGTGCAGCTAGTGTCAGATTGTGTTTGCTCTGGTCAAACTCATTGATTATTACTCATCATTAGAGAAAACCAGGCCACAGCGTTTTAAAGTGAACGCACACGGACTGAGCCCAGACAGAAGAAAGTCAAAACATTCAAAAGGATGCAAAAATAATGGGTGTGTATATTTGTATACTAAACAGAACATCTAAATACATTAATGTCCTCAGATATTTGAGGTATTCTGTTTTTATGACCTTTTTTTAAGCAAACTGAACAAACCTGGTTCCAGACTGACCATCTGAATATGATTAAAATGTGTTTTAGACCTAAAACCATTTTATTAAAGCAGAAATCTGGAACAAGTTTATTTCAACTGAAAATAAAATGTTACTGCAGCATCAGAAAATTCCATTTCAATTTTAAACATGTCAATTTAAATGGATGTTTTTGCAATAATAAAGACTTTAATTGTTTATTAGCTGCCTCCAAGCACCTTGTTTATCATCACTTCAGCAAAGTAAGTCACCATGTTTGTTTAAAGTTTTAAACTTTAACCTGTCCATTCTGAGAAGTGACATGTAACCACTGGGTGTCATGACAGAGGCGGGCTGTGGTGTGTTTACTGCTGTGGATGCCCACAGGCTGCGTACAGACCTCAGAAGCAGCTGTCTGAACCTTCACATCCACACTAACCGAGGTTCCTACATTAAGATGAAGAAACAGAACTCAGTGTCTCCATAACGCTGCGCCCTTGGCCTGACTCTGGCTCAACATCCAGACGATGATCTGTGCATGAAATAAAAGGTGATTTAAAAAGCACATAGGTTTTGTTAGGCATAGTGTGATATATTTACAAAATTTATAAATATTTATACATCACATAGAGTCAATAAATCTACAAACATTTCTACAACTATTGGTAAATAAGCAACCCCACTGGCTCCTGATAAATAAACCTTTGAAAACTGCATCAACATGAGGTTTGTTAAAGCAGTTTGAGGTATTCTGGGATCTGATTTGTAAAATAGGCTTAATTATCATGGCTGCTTCCAAATCCTGTATGCAAATTACACGATTACACAGTGAAAACACTATCAAACATGGAGCACAACTGTCATCCTGCTGCATCTCTGATCCCCTACAGATGACCTACATGCAAACTAGAGCAGAACAAATAGACGTAGCAGTGCAGAGAGGCTCGCCCTGCACGGGAACGGCCCTCGTGTTTGGGTTTATACCGGGCCACCCTAAATCTGATCATGCTTCCCAACACAGTCTGAGCCACAGCGTCACGAAACACATCATGCTGCTTGTCTCTTTGTATCCTGAGAGACTCCTGACACAGTAAAGGCAACAGAACACAAGTGAAGGATGCATCAGCAGGTGTACTTCTTACACATGTATGCAATTCCATGCAATTTGTGGACTTACATACAGGGTTCTTACTCCTTTGCCAAAATCAAAATCAAGTGCAAGATCGAGTTTGCAAGATTTTCAAGCAGCTTTCACTGATTTAAATGAACAGAACACACTAAACACAGTTCATAAACATGTAAAGGAATTTTTATCTTATGACTGTTCTTAAGTGTTTGTCCTGAATTTTAAATTTTAATCAGTTATTTATTGGAACAAAAGAAAATCTTAAGTTTGGTTTGAAAAATGAAAAAAAGTAAAGTTCAACAAGAAAAGATTTTTAAAAGTAGTAAGAAAAAAAAAGTAGAAATAAGAAAAAAATACAATGTCCAGAAAGGAAGAAAAAAACTTAAAGACTAAAAAACAAATCTTTTAATAACCTCTTATAACAGTAAAGGGTTAAAACATTACATGTCTAAGTATTTCACCCTTTAAAGGACTTAAGAACCTGAACTGGTTTGATGAGCCACGTCATTACATCACTTTAAATATATCCACCATTTTTTTCAGGTTTTCTGCTGTAACAGCTATTTTTAGGGTTGAGATCAGTGTTTTAGAAGTTATAATAAAAAGAATGGATGCCAACTTAAGCTTTATCCTTAAAACTAGGATCCAAAACCTGGAAAATCTGTTCACATTGCCTCAACATCCTGATGGCTTTCTAAAGCTATTCAAGTCCATAGGGACCCAAACAACCAGTGTTGACATTTCATTTTTGAGTAACATAAAAAGTGATCATTTAATTATCGCAGGAAATGTAAAATTATATATTTGTCATTGAAACAAAAGCACTCATTTTTGGTGAGTTGGTACACTAACAGCTTAATTTAAATAAAAATCAGAAGGAACAAAAATATAAACCCTGTATTCTTTAAAGGAATGATTTTTACCTGCCTAATTTCACACTGGAGTTTTAAACTAGGCCATATTGGTTAAATCTCTGAGAAAATAAAAGATTACACTCAATCTCATGCAGCCTGTTAGCATTATTAGCATTTATATGACCCTTTATAGGGGGAATGAAGTCACTCAGCCCCATCTGCTTCTTGTGTCCAGAATACCACGTTCACAACTTCTGAGTCTCCGGTCCGGTGTCCTGAAGTCTCACAAAGTCACGTATCTCATGAGGGTTAGGCTAACCCAGTGTGGCTAGCTGTTATGCTAGTGCTGAAGTGTTTTTAGCTCATGATTCCTGCTTTTTTTATCGCTCCCTGCTTGCCCCAGTTGCCTTTATTTAAAACCCTTTTTTGGATTATCATGACCTGGATGACTGAGAACCTTCACCAGCATACTCTCCCTGCTGGAACACAGCTGATTTCTTTGAATGAGTGATGAACCGCTCCAGTAGAAAGCAATGAAGGCTGAGGAGACATTTCAACAGTTAGATTTAGGTGTTTCTGAGCAGAAACAATGCTAACGTTTTAATGACAGTGACTTAAAACAGACACTAGGGGGTGCTAAAAACAAGCCAAAACTGCATAGTATGACTTTAAGCTGTGGTGGCCTTTTTGAATAGGGTTGTAATCAGTTGTAGATGAACATCTAGTTATTACTTTATTAAAGATTCATAAAATCCATCCAGTGGTTCATGAGATAACTCACACAGACACCTTTCACCTCTCAGTGAACAAAAGTCACTGGATACAAAAATAGCAGCCTATTCTGAATCAAACTGTGAAAAACTACAAAAGACAAGTTGCTGCAGTTTAATTTAATGATGCTCTCTTGAAAAAAAGAACAAAAATCAAATAGTGCACATCTAAACTCTGAAACTCGTCTTACAAATATTCACTTTGCAAAAAAACGTTAGTAGAATCCACCGCAACCATCTGCTGTTCTCGTCCGACATTCTTCGTGCGCTCCTTATTATAATTATTATTCTGACAATTACAAAGATATGCTGCATGTTGAAACTCCAAGTGATCCAACTAAAATATTCTTACAGATCCTTAAATAAAATTAGTTGAGTGTGGTGAGCTTTTAAACATTCATTAAATCCTATGAGTCAACTAAACACAACCTGTCAAATAACAGACACTCAAACTTACTGATTTACACGCCAAACTGACATTCGTTTATTAACCTCTCAGCCTTCTAAACAGAGCATCTTAAGAATTAAACACGTAAATAAGAGCCCTCCTAATTAATAGTGCAGATATGATAAGAGGGCAGATTCTGATTAAATCTGATGACAGGTATGGGTAAACGTGTGTGCAATTTAAAAAGTTGCTCTTAGGTCCTGAGGAGGACAGCAGCAGTCAGAGCTGTTAGAGCCACAGCAGCCACGGGACCCCAGATCATCCACGGCTTCTGAAACAGAGAGAGGAGAACTTTAGCACCAAAGCGAAGCCTCCCGCCCGAGGACCATCGACGTGTTGGCAGAGGGAGCTTACAACTGAGATCAAGACGAAGCACAGAGTGAATGAAAATCACATAGAAGCTCTTTTTAGAGAAAAACAAAAAGAGATTACAGCCAACTGAGAGGAGGAGATGTTAAGCCATTCAGACAGGACAAACAGATGTCAGATGTTGTAACTGCATGATTAGAGAGGTTAGATTTCTCAGACGGCGGTTTCCTCGGTGAAAGGCGTTCTGGGAATTGAGGAAAACCCGATTAGGTCATGCAATGCGCTGATGAAGATGGCAGGCCGACTTGACAGGAGTAATGTGTACCTTACTACCACAATGCGCCGAAGCACCAATACAGCAAAGCCAGGATAAGGCCGATGACTATGGCTTGAACAGGCAGCAATAGGGGCGTCTACAGAAGGGAAGGGATATTATAGTAATCAACTGCAGCGGGACAGACTGTGGTCAGGAGCAGCTTTATTAATGTGTCCCTCAGAACTGCTTTTATACAAAATGTCTGTCTGTGTCCAGCAGCGCCTCACACACACAGGTGGCAGTGAGTCTGAATGAATCCGTGTTTGGTGCTTTTGGACCGTGTGTTTGTACCGTGTTATAACAATGCTGAACAAACATCACAATTCTTTCCCTGAGTTACTCAGCAGCGGCACACAGCATCAAATACAGATCAGTTTCATATTTAAATCTGTACGTGTGAACAGCCCACAAAGCAACAATAAACAGAACTCAGTAGGGTTTCTGGAGAAACACAAAATAAAAACAACAGCAAAAAATATAGATCATATTTTATTCCTGCAAGTACATTAAATAAATATGTGTTTAAAATGACAGTTTCAGCTTATCCAGTCAGTGGATGATTGACTCAGTCCTCACCTTTGACCCTTTCTCCTGGAGTTCCTTCATGTCAGCTTTGCTCTCCTCCAGCTGATCTGTGAGCAGCTGCTTTTCCTGCTCTGTCTTCTTGTATCTCTCCTTCAGCTCTGACAGCTCAGTTTGAGCCTCTTCGTTCTGCATGAAACAAACAAAGAATTTAAATAAGACTCAAGGTGTAATAGTCCCAGCTGTCACCCGATTCACTGTCAGTCTTGAAAAACTCACAGATTTCATCCCGTTTGAATGCTTCAATAGTTTTCACCCCACAGGAATCCCACTGATTAATTTATTTAACGATTCAGAGAATCAGGGTAAGTTTTCCATTCACACGCTCTTTTCTTCCATCTTCCAAAGCCACTCCTGTCTTTGTGTGTGATCCCTGTTCAGCCAGTTAGTTCTGACTGGGAGGAGTACTAGCAGCAGGTGGTTGTTTTAATTTTTAAAAAGAACATGACTCAGATTTCTCTATTTTGCCCATGCACTGCTGTAAAACTGCTGTAGATCTTCTAAATCACAATGATTTTGAGATTTTTCTCTGATTGTAATCTGCATCACATTGTGAACAGAAAATAATTCAAATAGCTTCTTAGGACACCACATGCCTGACAGGAAAGATTAGATCAGTTTGAAGTGGTTCAAAATTCTTTAGAGTTGTCCTGGAGGTGCACATACCACACTGTGCGAGTAGGAAAACATCCAACTGACGTTTTTACGGTTTGTCACTGCCAAGCTTATTTAACGTTACAACTGAGGCACAAAGAGGAAAGCCCTGCAACTGTAACACATTGCTTGTATAGCAATCTTATCTACGTAGTATTTGAGTATTAAAAGTTTTGTCCATATGGTTTAAATGAGCTGTTGCTGCCTGATTATGAAACTCAACCAGAAACAACAGTTGAGTTTTTAGTAGATTATTATCAAAACCTAAGGCCATGTGCATTTAAATTCTACATAAATGTACTGGTAATAGTTTTATATAAGAAAAAAACAAAGGATTATTATGTTATTTGTCATGCTCATAAAAGAGGTACTGTATTTATATTTTACTTTTGTTTTTTGCATTTATTATATTTTATTTAACTGAATCAAATGAGTTCTGAACACATACAGGGTGAATTTATGTGATTGTGCATGTACTTTTTTCTTGTTTCAAAGGTAAATGCCTGCTTTTTGCTGGGAGTGAAAGAGAGCAGTATCATGAATACTGTAAGACCCTGTCAGCGTTGTGCCCATAAATCAGCGTGGCCAGCTGCACTGAACCACTGCATCTGATCTGACGCAGTTCTGAGCTAAATGTTTCCAGACCACATCCAGCTGTCAGGTTTGACGTAGAAACATCCAGCAGCGTGTTCTCTCAGGTGCGTTTAATACCTCTCTTTGCAGAGCCTGGCTGCGGCTCTCAGCCTCATCCAGCTGGGTTTGCAGCTTGGCGTTGTCCTGCTGATGCTGGAGCTGCAGGGCCTCAAGATTCTTCTCCAGCTCCTGCTGGGATTGCTCAAGGGCTCTGAGGCTGCTGTTCAGCTCAGCATTCTGGCCGCGCAAGCTACCAAAAACCAGGATCAACAGTGATGTCAAAAGATGGAGGATGACAGAAAGACAAGAACACCAAACTAAAATATTCTGAAACTGGGACATGAGGTGGGTACGGCTCCACCTTTAGGTGATGTAGATCAGTTCACTGACCTGATGAGGTCCTTCTCCAGCTGCTGCTGTTTCTGCAGCACAGCCTCTTTCTCACTGCGCAGTGCTGCACACTCCCCCTGCACACTGGCCCTCTCTTTCTGGTGACTCTTAAGGAGTTCCTCCTTCTCCGCCCTGAGAGAGGCACATTCACTCTGCAGACTGCTCTTTTCTTTCTGCTGCTTATTCACCACATCCTGTTTCTCTGATCGGAGGACAGAACATTCTTTCTGAAGACCATTGCACTCCACCTGCAGGGACTGCAGCTCAGTGGCTGCAGGGAAAATTAATAATAAAACATCTTATTTATAAAGCGCTTTACATTCTTAAACAACTCTCAACGTACTACAGTTTAAAACAAAAACATTGTACTGGAGCACAAGATAAAAGCATAAAATGGCCTTTTATAAAACAGTATGTGGATTGTGGCACTCTAAGGACATGAGGAAGGGTGTTTCATAAGCAGCAGCACAAACAGCCCCTTCTCACTTCACTGTATGTAAGTTTAACCAAGACGTTCTGCTTTTATTTCACACACAGAAACAATCAAAAAGTACCTCAAGACATTTTTACAACATATCTTCTGGTTCTGAACAGTCCATGGTGAGACTAAACTTTGTTAGCCGCCACAAGAACAACAGAAAAAGAGGAAGTGGGGGGTGAATAGCAGAAGGAGCAGCAGTGGTGGCACAGATGTTCAGGTAGTTCAGGTAGACTACACGTGATGAATCGGCTGATTGCATGATTAGCATTTAGCTAACAGCCACTATAGAAAAGCATAAGGAGCTGAGAGCTCTGAATAATAAAGATCCAACAGTTTGTTTCTAGTCAGCTGAGAATAACATTGACAGGACTGCTCTGTATGGCAAGCTCTTAAATCATTTAATCACTTAGAAATGCTCTATGATAGGCCCTTTGTGTATTTATTATCATTATTTGACAACCAGTCCAGATTATTTTATCATATAGTTTTTTGTAATATCTTCTAACCCAATAGAGAGAATCAGTCTTTAGTGTGCAATATTTTAGTACACAAGGTATATTACTGTTTACATTTTACAGTTTTATTGACTGTTTAGTAAAGTATCTTTAATGGAAGTACAATAGAAATAAAGCAACCTAAAACATGAATAATGTATCTGCATGATGTCACACCTTGTATTTCTGCTGTTTTCTGCCACTGCTTGCTCTGTTGCTCCAAGTCTCGCTGCAGGTTGCCAACCTCGTGCTCGTATTTGTTGGCCGTCTGACGCCACTTGTCCAGATCCTTTGAGACAGTTGCCAGGTTGGACTGGATAGCAGCGACGTCACGGTCCCGCTCAGCGGCGGCTGCCTCCAGGGCACGTTTCAGAGACTTCACCTCGTCTTGAGCACTTTGCAGCTCATCACGTGAACCGGAGGAGACGTCCATCTGCTCCCTGAGAGCGCCCATCTCATCTTGGAGCTGATGCAGCTGGTCTGTCCAAACCGAGGTCAGTGTTCAGATAAACAGTGGTGACATTTACTGTTCTACTGTTTCAGGATAGAGAACAGAAACCTTCTAAATCTATAACAAATGTACCTTTAAGGTGTTTAATTTGTTTTGCAGATTCAGCAGCTTGTTGCTTATTTTCTTTCCTCTCTTCCTCCAGAACACCTTGAAAATAAAAAGCGGTGTCATTTCTAAATGTGAACTTGCTGCTGTGTATTTAACACATAAGAAATTCCACGTTACCTTGCAGCTCGATGCTTTTCTGCTTCTCCTTATTAGCTAGTTCCCGAGCCTCTCGCAGTTCATCGTTTAAGCGCTGAATCATTTTCTCTGAGTCACCAGAGGAGCCCATGTTTGATCTGGTCAGGTCATCTAATAACAAAATACAGAATGAAAACACTTACAGCAGAAAGAAATGTTGAGGGCAGCTAATGCAGGTTGTTAGGTTTTAACATACGTCCGCTTTATCACAAAGAGCTCAGTTAGTGATGGAGGACTAATGTGTGTAATAATCTGAGCTATAACAAAAAGCCCACATTTTGATGTATAAACTGTATAAGAACCAATAGAAATGTTAAAGTGACTCATTTGGGTTACCATGGTAACTGCACACCTGTGTCTTTCACTCCCTGGCAGGGCTCTTTAGGAGTAGAAAGTGAGCCTTAAACAGTCTTATTGGCAAAAACTCTTTAATCCTAAGTGGCAGAAACGTGTGTTGGTTACACATCAATGTTCAGGAGAAAAGCTAAAATATTATGAGAGCCTATTAAAGCTGGGGTTTTGTGATGAAGGGGAAACCCATGACTAGTAACAAAGAGGACAAAAATACCTCATTTTGATGTATAAACTATATAAAAATGTATGAAGTTTGTGGGAGTAGTAAGATGAGTTGGTTTGCAAAAAACAGGGAAAGTTTAACCAACTCAAAGGTCAGAGTGCATGACATCATCACACTCAAACATTTATTTATTTATCTGATGTTTATTTCTTTATAAACATCAAACTAAACACAAAACTCAACAGAGCAGGAAGAAGAATTACAAACACTTACAAACAACCGTGTTTATATATAAACCAAAATTTTACTAAACAATATCATCCACTCTGGTTATTATCCCATAGACTCATAAAACCTTATGATTTTTTTTCAGTATTACTTTTTAAATTTAAATATATTACCAGTACTTTTTTATTCTAAAAAAATCATTAAATTTTAACAGTGATTGCATAAAAACAATGAAAGATATGAAAATATAATTCAGTAAAGTTGAATGTTCTGTGAGCCATTTAAACTTTGATGTTTCTACTGTGAAGTCTCAGAGCTCCAAACAGGGCTGGGTCTTCTCACTTGTTTCGCCAAAATCCCATTATGATTGTGGAAAAAGTATTTTTGCAAATAGCATCTAAAAAATTCAAAATCAGAGCATACCATTCACAATTGAGCCATGTGTCTTGATAAGAGTTTTATATTAATTTTTCCAAAACCACAGGAGGAGATCTAAATCATGAAAAATGATGGGATGGGAAATCTATAGTAGGACAATACACCTCCATCAGTAAAAGGTTATTGATGGAAATGGAGTCAGTTTCCATAAAAACACAACAAGATGAGAAATTTCCACAATGTTAATTTAGCCACAGTCCCAAATATTTAACCAGGGCTGCTAGATGATTTCCCAACAGATCTATTACATAAACTAATTGCAAGTCTAGAAATAGACCTAACTGTAGTTATCTGCTTTTTCTGTCCAAGCTTCCAAACCAAACTGTCCATCACCTCAGCCACAAACACGCTTCTGGCACATCGTACATTAATAGTGCACGACTACAAACAATACACAAAGGGAACGGGACTTGCCAGCGTTGTCAAGGGTCTGTTGTGTTTCCTGGGGGTGGAAACAAACTCCACAAATACTTGTGCTTTGCAAATGCCCAGAGAATACCCTGATCCCCTAATCTACCATAGCTAAGAAAAGAGATGACCTAATCTCAGACCAGCATTTGGTGGAGGCCAAAAACAAATGATAGGGCAGGCTAAGCACCATAAATGGACCCATTACAAGACTGAAAACTTTGGAGTCATGAAGTTTAAAACAAAAGGTTACATAATGACAGAAAATACACTCAGTCTTATCAATCAGATGAGGTTTAAAAATGTCCCTCTGACTAACGAGTGTGAAACAAAGGCTTTGAGCTGGTGACATCCTTGGACTGAAACCACATGACCGGCCAGCTGTGTGCCAGACAATGGAAGAGAGGGCAGCGTCCCTTCATGTTTGCATATGTATGAGTGAGAGCCAGAATGTGAGTGGGCTCCCTGAACTGTAAACACGTTGTTTGTGTGTTCACTTTGTTCAAAAGACAACAGGGTTAAAGCATATTTCACACTGGGCTGCAACACTTTAGTTATCTTTGGAGATGTTTGCTCCCACAGCCAAAATGCCCCTTAGTGCCACAGAATGACACCTGACAAAGCACTAATGGATTAGTCCGAGTGCAGAAATACATCCGTGACTGCTGCGGGGGGGGCATCAAACTGCCTCTAGTGTCGACAGAAAAAACGAAGGAGAAAGTCTTTTTTTAGCTCACGCGCCGAGGGCTGCTGCCGTCATGGCCTATCTTTCCCTGCTGTCTGTTGCCTTCCCAGTGAATGTGGCAGCAAACTGAATCAGAGTGTTGAATATTCTGATCACACTCCCAGGAGTGACGTTAAATGAAAAACACAAAATGCTCTGTCAGAAACCCGTTCTGAGGAACTGAACTGACACGGAGGACAATGTTCACCTTGTGCTCTATCACAAATTCATTCATCATGCAAAATTCATTCACCCATCAATGTGTTGGTACATTTAGCCCCAAATGTCCCAGTTAAGTGTTGGACTTTGAATCAGCCTTAATAATAGCTAATAGCATTTTTCTCAACAGTCACTAGGGCTAACAGACATTAGCATCCTCTCAGTAATTAATCCCCAAACAAGAAAGATCATCCTCTAAAATAAGGTCATCTGCAGCTACTTTATACTGTCATTTAGCACGGCATGCTGTGTCAGGTACAAGCCAGAAGAGGAGCAAAACATTGTCAAGTCATCCTTCTAAATGATGCATGTCCAGACTTTGAGGGAAACACAAAAAAGAGCTTGATTACCTTTAATCAATGACACGTTGTTCAATGGATCACTCAGCTCTTTCTCATCCATCTGTTTATAAAAAAGGACACAGAATGATACATGTGCAGATTCAAATCAAGCGTCAACGTGAGAAATAAAACAGACGCTGCTGTTATTGTTGGGGATTTGGGATTCCTTAAAAGGTAAACACAAAACTGCATCCTCATCTATGAGCACAGCAGCTCCTTTAAAAGGAATCAGATTCAGTGAGCTGCTATGAAATCACCACAGAGAACAAGCTAACAGAAAAACCACTAATTATAAAGGTTAAAAAAATTAGAGCCTGTGTAAAATATTACCTTATGTGATCCAGGAGCTGTAGTCCTCTATGTGCCGAGGCTACAGCAGTCCCTGACATGAAGAACTCTTCCCTAACTATCTGATTTTTTTAGATGGAATAGTCCAACCAGTGAAGGGGGTCACACCAGTGGCATGACACAACAATGCACTCAATCTTCCTGCATCCTTTGAACTGAATCTAATGGTGACAAAGAACTGGCTAAAGTGAACAAATATCTAACACGTCATCAAAATGCTGCCTTGTAGGGGGGTGAGAACACCGTCCTTAAACTCAGGATCCCCCCTGTATCTGTAGCTGAAGTCCCCGGCCCCTCACTGGGTCATGGAGCTGTTCAGGGCATCTCGGAAGCTGCAGCTGCATACTCACACAGAGAGGTTTTGTTCAGGGTGAGGAGCAGCTCTCCAGCTCGCTGGTACTGATGTTTAAATCCACAGGATGACACTGAGCAGCAGCTGTGCGACTGTGTGTAATGTCTCCTCTATCTATTATACTGTGTTCATCTGAAGGACAAGAGAAGTGTGAAACTCAGCATTAGTTTTAATAGAAAGAAGATTTTTACCAGTCAAAGGTCTAAAATCCTACCAGTAAAACATGTCATGAAGTGAGTTTCAGAGATTTTGATACATTGATGAACAAAAATTATACAAGACATATTTTTGCTAATTTTTTCTGTCAGAAAAAAGGCAAATCCTACATTAGTGAGACAAGGCGGTGCAGATTTACCCTTCACTTGTGTTCGTTCTTATTCTTAACTTGTACACAAAAAGATTTTGTGAAGAAACATGTAAATAAAGGAGTATAAAGGTAAAACACTGGATGGAATGTGCCAGTTACTTGGCATTTTAAATCCTGGCTTTACTTGCTTTCTTTCCAACTGGTCTGAAAACAAGAAGAAAACTTGTTCAAACCTGCTTTGACCCCATTCCCATCCCATCAGTGCTAGAATAGCACCACACAGGGTGGCAGCTTCTTCAGTAGCTCTGTTTTGTTACAAGGGATTTTTTGTTTTAGGAATTTTCCTTCTTTGTTTTTCAGATTGAAGGTGTTTCTTTTTGGGAGAATTTGTTTATTCTGCTTTGAATGCTGTGCTGCTTGAAGGATTTCTACCCCAACTTTTCGGCCACTTGTTATGAGTAACCATAGCAATGACACACTTGTTTATTAAAGGGAGCAGCTGATTCATCTCTAATAATACCCAAACTGACCCAAAATCCCTGAAGAGTTAAAGAGGTGGAGACATGGATGTAGAGCAGGAGCAAAGAGGAGAGAGAGGAAGTTTAAACCATCACTTCTATTGATTATAACGGGGAACGTGAGATCTCTCATAAATAAGATGGACCAGTGGGGTCCAGACCAGGGTGTACCTCGCCTTTTCTCCAATGACCACTGCAGACACACTAACTCTTTGTGACCCTGTAAAGTCCGCCACTGCAAATATGAATGTTTTTAAAGCCATGGTTAGATAAATAGGCCAAAAGGTCAAATAATAAAAATAAAAAAACAAGTGGATATTGAAAAAGAAAAAATAATATGGCAATATTTAAAATATGTATTATTCAATAATTACCCCTTTCCTGGCAGATTGACATAACACTTCTGCTCATACGTCTTGAGTCAGTCCTCATTCCTTCATACTTTTCTTTGAGTCAGACTTTACTATAATTTTTTTAATGTTCTTAGTCCTTCAGACTTTCTGAAGCTCTTTCAAAGTTTGTATTCAACCTTCTGCTGCTTTTACACTAAGCTTTAGTCTGGTACCATTGTTGAAGGAAAGCTGTTTGCACCTACTTGCAATAATAAAATTAGAAATAAAGATCATGAATGGCCTGGCTCCCCAATATATAGACGACCTTCTGTCTGTCTATACTCCGGCCAGAACCATGAGATCTAGTGATCCCAAGAACTCGGCTTAAGACTCGTGGTGATAGAGCTTTTTCAGTGGCTGGTCCTAGACTCTGGAACAGCCTTCCACCACATCTTAGGACCTCACAGAGCCTGGACGTTTTTAAATCATCTCTTAAAACCCACTTCTTTGCTTTGGCTTTTAGTACAGATTGATTTATGTGGTTTTATGAGTTTTATGATGTTTGATTTAACTCATAAACTTTGCGGTCATTACAAAATTTTTTTGTTATGGTTTTATCCTTTTGTTCATCTTTTATCTTTGTTTTTATCTGTCTTTGATGAAGTGGTTTTACAGCATTTGGGTTGCTTGAGTAGCAACAGATTTGTTCTGCTCATCGTTTATTTATTTATTATTTTAAAATCATTTTTAATTGATGTTATCTGTTTTATGTAGTTGTTTTTATCATGTACAGCACTTTGGGTTGCGTGAGCAACAGTAAATGTGCTCTATAAATAAAGTTGACTTTGACCTTGACCTATAAAAAATGTAGCCTAGTAATACAGAATTCTTCTTCTGATTGTTTACCATAAGACTCTTTATGTTTTCAGTAATTTTATTTTAACCATCATTTTAGCTACTTCAGAACAGACACACAATCCTGAGAATCATAAATGTTCTTGTCTTTTATAGAATTTTAAATGAATTGTTCAGTTCTAAAGTGTGTTAAAGTTTTAAATGATAATCTCTTATTTGTTGTAGAAAGCTCTTTGAACAGCCTCAGTTTGGGGAAACTGATTAAACAGCTGAGCTAATGACCAGTCTGAATGTTACAAAGTGTTTCTGCTGTCTTCAAACAACTCTAATCTAAAAAAGAAAACATCCACAGCAGTTCCAAAAAAATGTTACATTTTTACATTTTACAGCACCAGACATTTCATATTGCATGTTTTTTAAATAAAGGTGTAAAAGGTGCTTAAATTACATAAGCAAGTAAAAGTACAGCTATACCCTGGTGACATTTTACTCATGTACAAGTAAAGTTAGAAAAGCAAAAATCTAATCAAATAAAAGTAACTTATTTTTAAAAATTACTCTGAGTAAAAGTTACTTTCTGATGGGAGCAGGTGGGACAAGAGGATGTTTTTAAATACTTTCAATATTTTGATTATAGCTCGTTCTTGTGGCTATGGACGGACAGATGGATAGATAGGATGTATTCATCCCCAATTCACAGCAACATAAGATAACAGACAATTAGAAGAAATACAAATAAAGTGAAATGCAGTGAATATGAATATTTAAATCAGAAAAATGTCAGTACAAACACATTTGTATGATCAGAAAGACATGGATATGGTTTAAATGAAAAAGGTGGTGAAATCTTAACTGCTGATGAGATGCAGGACCTGTGGTAACTCACAAAGTTCTCACCCACTGAGAGAAAACTTACAAAAAAGTATTCCTTAGTTGGACCGACAATTAGAAGTCCGTGTTGGCCCTGAAAACCAGAATCTTTACACAGCGGGTAGATTTAATCAGTTTTTACTGACTTGTCACAAACATTTTAGATCAGCAAACAAATTTCAATATCAGATAAAGATAACCTGAGTAAACACAAAAGGAATGTTTCAAATGATTATGTCATTTATTTAATTTAAAGATAAAAAGCTATCCAAGCCAACCTGATCTTATGTAAAAACAGGATTTACCCCTTTGTTAGATCGGGAATTAATTGTGATTAAACATTATTTGGAAAGCTGCATTCGGCTCCACCAGCCGCACCCAGACCTGATTACTGCCAGACCAGTAGAATTTAAAAATGACTTCAATAGAAGCTGTTTGATGACATGAAGTCAGCTAAAATATCTCAAACACGAACACCTAGATCAACATCTAAAGCACTGCAGGGACCACTTGGTTGAAGTGAAGGTCAGAGGTCATGATTCAGCAGTAAGAAAGAAACAGGACAAAAATGGCTTCCATGAGAAAAGACAAAGGCCAAAACCTCTCCTGACCAAAGAACAACACAAAGGCCCGTCTCAGATTAGCTAAAAACATCTTGGTGCTCCCCGAGACTTTTGGGGAAATATTCTGTCAGTTGATTAAACAAAAGTATAGCTTTCTAGAAGGTATGTGTCTCGTTCCATCGGGAGTAAAACTAACACTGTATTAAAAAAACCCCATCATCATTCCAACAGTGAAACATGGTGGTGGTAGTGTGATGGTCTGGGGCTGCTTTAGGACCTGGACGACTTGCTGTAAACTGATGGAACCATAAACTCTGCTGTCTACCAGAAAACCCTGAAGGGGAATGTCTGACCTTTGAACTTAAACAGGCTGGAAACAGGAAGACCCTGAATTAACTTTTTCTCATGGGGCCTCGTTGGTTTGGATAGCTTTTCCCCTTAAACAATGAAATCATTTGAAATCTGCATTTTGTTTTTACTCACATTTTCTTTTTCTGGTACTGAATTTTGTTTACTGATCTGAAACACTGGAGTGTGACGAGTCAGCAAAACTGATGAAATCTGTAAGGGGGCAAATACCTTTTCACAGCACTGTACTAGATTTTAACTGGTCATCTATATCTGTTTCTTTCCTGGAGGAGAGTTAAATTATTATTTTTAGTATTAGATATGTGACTGTTGTAACGTCAACAATGTCATGTGGGTCAAAGGTCATCTAACTCTGACAATTCTTCACCCTCTTCACTGCAGGATAACTTCTGAGCCTTTAACATCATCTTGTTTACAGAAACGACTCCAGCCTATGACCTCCCATCTCAAATGCCTGCCATAACAAAACTGCTTTATTCCTAACTTCTCTTTTCCTCAGAATAAGTGGTTTAATGATTTTAAATGCATGCCTCACTATAACTCAAGTCTCACATTGATATTAATGTTAATAAGTCTTTAACCTTGATGATTTAAGTCTTAAAACCATGATGAGTTGAAATGCATGATTTTTAGATCTTAAAGTTATCAGCTTTTCCATTTGATGGATTTCATGAGTGTTATTAACAGTAATATTAATAATGACGGTTATAGTGAATTTAACTCATGATAAGTTAAATCTGTTTCCTACAGAATCCTCTCAGAAAAAGCTCTGGATCTTGTTAACGCCCATCTTCTATTCCTCTGATGTGATTGGCTGATTCTCAAACCTTAAATATAACTCACCCGGAAACATCAGGGAGTTCCTGCAATAATGCTAAACTGAACAGCTGTGATAGGTCAAGCCAGACCTATCACAGATAACTTTTTAGCCAACCTTTTTAATCAAGCAATCCATAATTTAACTACTAAAACTCCAGACTTGGACATGGAAACCATCCTGATGTCTGCTGCCATCACAAGAGCTGCTGAATCCGGGGATAACCTAAGATCACCTGAGCTGAGTTCAAAGAGCCTTTAACCTTTGAACCCCTTTGAAGTGACCTCTTCCGATCCTGGGACTCGCTTACACCTCAGAGTCGTTCGAGTGGACTTCCTCCTGCCAGCGTGAATCTCCACAGGAACCCTCGTCACAAGTTCAGTAAAGCTTGGTCAGACTAAGTTCGGTGGTTTGAACAAACTGATAACTAATTTAACACCTTAATTAAGATCCAATAAATTCAGCCAGATTATTTTTATAATCCAGACTTCACTCTTTCTGAGACGACTAATTAAACTCTGAAAAACATCCATCATCATGTTTATCAATGTTTAATTACACACATCTGCATCATCTTGTCTCCACTTTGTAAGATCATTTTTAGTAGAAATATAGTAATAAATATAATTTTATAAACTATATTCTCTGCCTCTGACTCAGATTATTAATGAGTATTGATTCACTGTTTACCGTTAGAGCCTATTGTTGTAGAAGCAATATAATATTATCTAACTTATACTTTATCATAAGTTGAATAAGTTTAATATTTTATTGACCTTCTTATTAATATGTAACTTCCTAACCTTTACATAAAGGGAGAACCTAATCCAGGTCGTTACACTGTTTATAAAGAGATGCCTAATGGGCTTTATGCACAGAGTACTTAGTAGAACTTCCGGTTTAAAATTAACTCAGGGGACCATTTCCGGTTCCATTTGAAACGTGAAGATTTCCAGAGTTAGAGTGCATTTCCAGCTAAAGATATTGTTTATAATCAAAACGAGTAATAGTATAGTATAGTACAGTATGATGTATATATATTATAGCACTAAGAAATGAAGCCATCATATAAGCGGACGGGAAGCCTCGACAGCTGAACACTGCTGTGCTCCGTTGTGTACCGCATCAGCTGAATATAATTCATCAGTCCGTTTCCACACATTTCCACTGAATAAATAACTACAAAAAGGAAGGATTGTGAACTTAAGAAGAGAAAACGTGATCATTTCTAACCACACCGTGTCTGCAGTCTACACTTTGCAGCACAGTAGTCAAAGAGCCGAGTGGACGAGGTTAAAGGAGGAGGCGCGGCGCCGTTCGTGTGTAATTTCACTGGAACAACTATTCTTTTGGTGAATGAAGACTTGGTGTTTGATAACGTACAGCTAGACCAGAGAAAGTTGAAAGTTGGGAAGCAGTTGGAGCCCACGATCACGGCTATATAGATTTGTCTCACTGTTTTTTGATGATGGAAGCTACGAGCTAACGCTGTTAGCTTACCTTCAATTTCATGAATAAAGCTGGTTATATACAGCTTAAAGTCCTTCACCCGCTTGCTCACAGACGTCTCTGTGTTTTTCAAAAATCCGGTGGACATCGTTTACCGTGATGCGCGGCAGGTCTTGAAGAAAACGGGTAAAAAAAAATCAATTTTGTCCAGTTTGTGTGGGAACAGCGTTGAACCGGAAGGGAGGGGCTGCGTCTATCGCAACCAGGAAGTGACCGTGCATAAACCCCATTCAGACTTTGTCGTTTTAATGGGACTTCACTTACCAGCATAAACTTTAAAAAAACAACTTTGTCTTACTTTAACTTGGACTACGGTGGTCCCATCTTTCCTTAATCTTTTATAGACTGGACACTTTTTCACATTTTAAATTTTTATTTTTGATTATCTAAAACTTTAAGTGTATTGAGTGAAGCTAACTGCCCAATAGCTGTTAGAAAACTGCTTCCTGTCCTCCATGAAAAAACCCAGGGTGGAGCCAGAAAGTTGGAAGCTGATTGGTTGACACCAATTCTCTAGCTGACAAGGCCAGGTGTAGAAACACTCACCTCATTACCATACATTTAAGGGGAAAAAGCACAAGGAAAAGTAAATATAAACGCAGTAATAAATAAATGTGGAAATAAATAATAAATGTGGAAATTAATAATTACAACATAAATATATTTGGAAATAAATATATATATATATGTATTTATTTTCAAATGTATTTCCTCATATATTTATTTATTTTATTTTCCTTTTTCTGACATTTATTGTCAGTTTTGGCAAGATCAGTCCTCCATACATGGTGACAAACATACAAAAACAGGGAAATTACAAAGAAGGCAAACATTTATTCACACTACTGTATCTCAAAGAGCTTTAAATAACAATATAATCTTAAATATGATGACCAACTTGAAATGTACGAACCTGGAAGTAGGAACTTTGACATCTCTTTGCATGGACTAGCAGCCCCTAGCGATGGTGAGTTCATGGACTGAAAAAATAAATGGGATTTTTTTAGTTTAAGACCAGCTGATGGCAAATTAAGCCAATTATGCTTAATATTGGCTAATTCAGATCGCCAGATGATTTTTAGTGCACTTCTAAAGCACTTTATTAAAAATTCAAGCACTTGGTTAAAAATTCAGGCATTTTCGAAACCTTACAAAAACTATATTGACATTCAAGCATTTTCAAGGATTTCATGCACCCTTTACAACCCTAAATGAACAAATCTGTAAACACCCAGCTTTATTTATTGTTTTCTCGTTGTGGGAGTTAAGGGGTTAATTTATAAAACACATATGGAGGCCAGACCACTCGTAAACACCGTATGAGTAAGGTTAATTGGTTTTTAAACTGATGACATGACTTTAAGCTGGAGATGTTATTTAGCTTACTGGTCAGCTAGCGTTAGCTGCTTTTGACTCCCACCTCCAGCTCTCACCAGAGGGGAGGAATGCACCGGGACAAGTCATTTATGTTTCCACTGAACTTTTTTCTGTATAGTCGCAGTGGGTGTTGCCTGACTAGTCGAGCTTGAAGTGTTGGCGTTCCGTTTACTCATAATCAGTTTGGTATGCTTACTCAGCGTCGTGCTTCGGGGGAGGAAGCTAAACTTCTCGGTCACGTTTCTCTACTACCGGTAGTTCTCATTTCTCTTCAGGTCTACCTCAGTCGAGTGTTTTCTGTCTCCCGATGACTTCTTCTATCTCAGCCTGGATTTGGAGTGAGAAGTTTTGGTTTCCAGAAAATGTGTCGTGGTCAGACCTGGAGCATCCACCGCCCGGAGTGGAGTACCCCAGCCTGGGGCACCTCCTGGCCGCCCTGCCGCTCTCTGTGGGGGTTCTGCTCCTCAGGCTGCTGTTTGAGAGGTGAGTCCTCCTGTTGTCTCCCTCACACAGCTGGGCTGCTAACAGCTTCATCATGGTAAAAACAAACGCACATCTTATTGACGTATACCAAAAACAAACAGAAGTCTGATTTAAGAGAAAGGTCTGTTGAAAAAAGCTGAACTAAAGGTCCAGTCAAATATTAAAACAGGTCAGATGGGTTCATGACAGTGTGATTGTGATGAGGAGTTAAAACTGTGTTGTTCACTCTTTTAATTAAAAAAATGTATAAAATATAAAATATTTTCTTGTTTTATTAGATTTGCCTATATATTTAGGTAGAATTGCTTAGTGATTGTTTTTGGAAAATATAAAGGAAAGATGCTGCTATTTTGATAATGTAGAAAAAAGCAATGACACAAAAAGGCAAAAGTTCATAATTACAATAAAATAAATCAAAATAAGACTTAAGAATCATGGAATGCTTAAGAACAAGAAATACACAGGCTAGTTGGTAAAAAGTGTTGCAATGAGGTCAGTGAGTGCTATTTATAATAGGCTGTTTGAAATAAATGTTTTTAGCGTAGACATAGGGATGAGACTGTTTGTGTCCTGTATACAAGATGGGAATTGATTACAAAGCTGAGGGGCTTGAAAACTAAAAGCTCTGCCTCCCAATCTAGACCTAGAGATTCTAGAGATGACTAGCAGGCCTGCACTATGGGCCTGCAGACCAGGAGCTTGCTGTTGGGTTGTAAGGGACAATCAGCTGCTGTGAATAATCAACTCGGCTGGTCACAGGGAGCCGGTGCAGAGAGGATAAAGGAGGGGGTGGGGGGTGATCAATACTGGAGGTACCAGTCTGGACTCTAGCTGCAGCATTCTGAATCAAATGCAGGGTATTTATTGATGGATTTGAAACTCTGGCTAAGATGGCATTACAGTAACTGGTACAGGTTGTGAATGCATGGACTAGTTTTTCAGCATCACAGTTTGAAATGATGCTTGTGACTTTATTGATATTGCAGAGATTGAAAAACGGGACATTTGGTCTTCAAGTCCAAAAAGGCAAATCTAATTTATTTGTGTAACACATTTGAGCAGCCAACAGGTCATCCACGGTGCTGGGGAGCAGCTGCACTACAATAACTTCAACAAGTTTCAAAATATAAATATTTAGTAAAAATACTTTGACCTCTTAGTTATTCATTACAGTGACAACATGAAACGGTGTTTGTCTCTAATGCTTGAGACTCTGCCCTCAGCAGGGGGACCACAGGGGGGGTCCAAACTTATAGAACAAACTTATTATCCAGGGGTAGATACACGGGGGGCTAAAGTCATTCCATCGAGGGTTATCAGCTGTCTGGACCAGGCCTCTCTGAGTTGTTTGGGACAGAAAACAATCCGCTCAATTATGTTGAAGGAAATGACTGGACATCCAGGACTTTATTGCTCTAACTTGCTAAGCTGGGGTTTTATTTGTAGATTGTATGTGAGGAACGAGAAGTGTCATCTGTTATGTGATTAGAGGAAGTAGCGTGTATCACCTGATCAAACAGGTGTCATCATCTGCAGCCCCAGAAAAAAATAGAGTAGTTGACAAACGGTCAACTTTTCTGTTTTGAGTGCAATCAAGTCTTGTCCTGTTTCTTTTGGAAGCTGCAGAAAATGTTCAGAAAGAACAGGCTGTTATAAATGGCTTTGAGTTTCACTAACAATGATCATATCAGCCACATTAACCTCTGACATGCGTTAGTGTTCTGGTCAGAGTGGTTCCTCCCAAATGTAGTCGCATGACAGCTCATCACACTTTGTTTAGACTATAGGTGCAACATTCTGCAGAACTTTCAACGCTCCACTGTGGCCCTCCCTTTAGCTTCCATTACCCTCCAAGCATATGAAGAGCTGGATTAACCATCTAAAGAACAGTTTTTACCCACGGGCTGTTAGACTCATGAAGACATTGTTGCCCAAACCAGTCTTGATCCAATGTCATTATTGAAAGGGTCTATGTGCATGTAAATATGGGGGAAATGGGTTTATGTGTGTGTAACTAAATAGATAGATCTTTATGATGACAACTGTAAATTACTGTGGCAACCAGCTCCTCTCTTTGCCGGTTTAAATGTACCCTAACTAGTTTTGTCCCCCTGTGTGTGTGTGTGTGTGTGTGTGTGTGTGTGTGTGTGTGTGTGTGTGTATACACAGGCTGGTGGCCAAGCCCTGCTCCTGCATACTTCAGATTGAGCAGGGAGTGCCTCGGCGAGCTCAGCCCAATGCTGTCCTGGAGAAGTTCTATCAGTCCACCACGGTACATAAAAACCCGTGTTTGCTTTCCAGTTCATTAACTGTCTGTGTACACAGCACCATGTGGCTGGTGGTGATACCTGTTGGTGTTGTGGTTTTAAATGCAAATACAGTGTGGAAGAAAACCCGTCGTGTAATAATTATCACCTTGTTTTGTCCTCCTTAGCTTCCTAACACGACGCAGCTGGAGGGGCTCTCCAAGCAGCTGGACTGGGATGAACGGAAAATCCAGAGGTGGTTTCGCGTCCGTCGGAGCCAGGACCGACCCGGCTTGCAAAAGAAGTTCTGTGAGAGCATGTAGGTCACTGAAATGCTTCTGACACATTGTTGTTATGCAGTTAACCCCCAAAAGATAACAAATGTCAACACCACAGCACTGTCTGTAAACACTATCTGACTAAAGACTCCCAGCAGGCTTGTTCAGGAAGTCGAGGACTGTTTGTTTTCAGATGGATTACGTATCCTTAAAGGCATGATGTCTGGCTTTAGTCATGCCACAAACATGAAAACTTGTGTTGTCTTTTCCTACATTTACTTTGTAATTCACACTTTATGTAATGGCCTTATTGGTTTTGTCCAGGATCAACATTTGTTTTGGCCCAGGACCAACACTGCAACTCATCCAATTACATTGCAGTGATGTCATATCTTCACGACTCCAGTCAAATGCTTGATATTATCTCTTGTTTGTATTATTCTGCAGAAGCCTGAAAGTATTGTAAAAATATCTACCAAAAGCTGCCCTGGAGCATCATATTTAGGTTTACTTTCAGGACAAATTTTTCTAATGATGATCAACAACAACTGTTCAAGCTGTCCTAAAGCTATGCCTATGAACTGTTGGTAACAGCCCCGCCTTTGTGACCTCTACATAATGAGAATAAAATCAGGCATCTGCATCATGCAAAACATGTCATTTAAAAACTGTCAGGCAAAAGCATTTAGCTGCTGTAGCCTGTGAATCGCTGCAGTCGTACACAAACAGACCTAATATTATACTTTTGCAGGAGTTGTGGAGATATGACATCACTGCAGTGTGACTGAATAGTTACAGTGTTAATCCTGAACCTGAAAAATGTTGTCATTCTAGGACTAAAATAATATGAGAAATGGAGGTCATGCCTGTGGTTTACTGTTATCCGTATTAACAATTATTTATATAAGAGCTCATGATTACAAATCTGATGAACAAGTTAAGTTGGTGTTGGCAAATGTTTCTACAGCAGCCTAATCAGGCCTAACACGCATTTCCATTTTGAAGCCTGACGCAATCTGAGAGTTGCATCATCATTTTCAAGAAGCACAAACGGTATTCTTAGATTAAAGGCATAATCACCGGAAAAGCAACAACTTTAAACTTAATGGGATGTAAACCTTTAAGTTTAATCAGACACTTAGAAACAGTGTAAATATCAGGTTTCCAGTTTTAAAAGAGGGTTTTCTGCTCTTCTGATGGAGTTCCACTCATAGTGAAAGAATACTTACCGGTACTCTAAATAAGCTTTGAAAGGAAGAACATATCAGTTTTATGGATTACACTTGTCCATAAAAACACCCTGTGGCAGTTTACAGCGTAATTACCCCTGTCAGTCATCCATCACTGTTCCATACTGAAACAACCCAACGGTCTGAAGGATTGTTTGTCAGGTTCCAAAACATCTCATGAACCACTGGGTGGATTTTAATGAGAGTCTTCACTGGATGTTCATCGACAACTGATTCATTTTTGGAATCGGTCCGTTTCAAGATGGCCGCCACAACTACTCAATGTTAGTCTACACAAAAACAGCTGCAACTCAAGTCTGTTTTAGTGATATTTAACTAACATCATAACAGCCATTCACAACACACACTCTGAGCACTAACAGATTGTGTGTAATTTGTAAGATTTGACCAAAAAGGGCTAAATCTCTGTTTCTCAACATAAGGTGACTTTACGTTTTAAACCCTAGCATTAATGACAGTAGGCGTCATGCATTCCTTCAAGGAATGCTAGGACTTTTAATTAGTAGTTCTGTTTTCCCTGTGGCAAAACCTGTGAGCACTTTGACCTCTTTCCATACCCTATAATCATCACATTACTATTTAATACAGTCACAAAACCAAAAGTGTGCAAAATTCACACAAATCTAGTCAGAATAAGTAGAGCTACTTGGGAAATGTTTGCAATCTTTTTGTCACCATGTGATGTTTTGTGTGTCAGTTTGTCGAAAAACCTGCAAACATCCTGATTCTTTGTAATTCTTTGAATGCAGGTGGCGATTCACCTTTTACCTGGTGATTTTTATTTACGCCATTAGCCATTTGTGGGTGGTAAGTTCAACTACTTCTCTGTCTCGTTTAACAAACCTGTGGTAATGGTTAACCTGATATTAGGCTCATATTTAAAGTTTAAAATCCATCAGTTTAGCGTATTTTACCATTAAAGTTAGCTTGTATTTGATGTGTCTCTGTTAGTCACCTTGGATGTGGGACCTCAGAAAATGCTGGCACAACTATCCGTTTCAGGTTGGTTCCTTTTTTAATTACCTGCATAACCATCATTGTGTGCAGCGTATTTTCTGATATTCATTAGAGCCGTATCATGATGTTGGCAGATCAGTATGGCAGTGTGTTTGTTAAAGGTGTGTTTTTCTTTCTTCCCACACAAAGCCTCTGATTCCTGAGCAGTACAGGTACTATGTGGCTGAGCTGGCTTTCTATTTGTCCCTGATGTTGTCCCAGTTTACAGACATTAAACGAAAGGTGGGTCAACATTTTACCTGACACCATTGTACTTCTTCTCATTAGTCATACTAAACACCTAAATCCTGCTGGATCAGAAGCATTTTAGTCATATTTAGTTTGATTTATGTCCCTTTTTTTGGCCAGCTTTAAGTTATGTTTGGTTTTATTTTAAGTGTCACATGATCAGCTGTAAACATATTTGTTCAGGCAAACGTGTTATCCTTCTTTAAACAGTGCCTGCAGACACAGTGATGTCCTTTTGTCTCTTGTAGGACAGTCCTGGGAAAACACTGCTTGTAAAATTCCTTTTTTGTAAGGAATCAAAGTTTCTTTGCACTACTGATCGTTTTTGTCCATCCTTTTCAATTAATCTGGTAACATTATGGCAGTACAACCCTGTCACTGATCTACCTGCCTAAAACACGTCCCTTTGGTGACCTATTTGAGTTTGTATACACTGCTAAAAAATAAAGGAACACTTTTTAATCTGCCACAAACACTTTTTAATCTGCCACAGCTCTACAAAGTGAGCTCCAGTGGACCACTTAGTGCTGATGTGACGGATGTGAATGGGTCTGGAGATGCCATGGTGAACGTTGTTCAGCATGGTGGTGGATTAGTGTTGGTCTGGGAAGGCAGATCCCTGGAGGGACACACAGACCTGTACAGGATAAATGCTGGAATCCTGACTGCCATCAGGCATCAGGATGAAATCCTTAGACCCACTGTTAGACCCGTCACTGGTGCACAGTGTTCTGGGTTCTTCCTGGTCCATGATGATACCTGGCCTCGTGGCACGAGTATGCAGGCAGTTCCTGAAGGTCGAAGGAATGGATACCATTGACTGGCCTGACCTGAATCCAATAGAACATCTGTGGGACATCATGTTTCCATCTGATGCCACCAGTTTGCAGCTCAGACTGTCCAGGAGCTCAGTGATGCCCTGGTTAGGACCTGGGAGGAGATACCCCAGAACATCATCCCTCATCTCATAAGCATGACCCATCTTGGTCAGTCTGCATACAAGCATGTTGAGTTGCTGCAATGACATTTCAGCTACTTGGACCATTGGTTTTTCAGTTTAAAGTCCTTGGTGACTTCAAATAAAGCAGATTGATTATTTTAATTTTCTTCAAAAGATTTGACAGCTTTTTGTTGTAACACATTACTCATTCCATATCAGTGTAGAGATCCAGCAGGATAAAAAAAAAAAGAGATCTGATGTTTTCTTAAAGTGTTCCTTAGTAGCTGTAGGTGTAGTTTCTTATTTACAGTGTTAGTAGCTCAATCATCCTGTCCATGTCTTCCTGTCTTCTTGCTTCATTGTGTTGATAACAGGACTTCATCATCATGATTGTCCACCATCTAGCCACCATTTTCCTCATCACCTTCTCTTATGCTAACAACATGCTAAGAGCTGGCACTCTGGTCATGGCTGTGCACGATGCATCTGACATCTTTCTTGAGGTAAATCAGTGCTCTGTAAACTCGGCCTACCCCAGTTAGGAAATGTATCAACTCAGAATGTACGAACATGGAAATCATTCTCATTCTCCGTCGGTCGTGAATGTTTTGCTCCTGTCAATTAGGATTTTGATTTGAGATTAAACATTTTATGTGTTGTTTATCTCCAAAGGCAGCCAAACTGGCTAACTATGCCAAGTACCAGAGGCTGTGTGATGGCTTGTTTGTGTTCTTCAGCATCATCTTTTTCGTCACGCGCCTCGTCATCTTTCCTTTCTGGTGAGAATTCAGTAACCTGCTTCATTCAGGTAATAGAAGCTGTGTTTCTTAAACTGCGGTGTGTGTTTGTTGCAGGATTGTTTACAGCGTTCTGTTTGACAGCTGGGAGATTATTGGTCCTTATCGAGCATGGTGGCTGTTAAATGGACTGCTGCTGGTCCTGCAGGCGCTCCACATCCTCTGGTTCTACCTAATTGTCTGCATTGCAATCAAAGCCATCTTTAAGGGAAAGGTTTGTTTGGATTTTTGCTTCTTGTAGAAACTAGTCTTGGTCATGGTTGTGTATCAGTATCTGATGGTTGATTAAAAAATCACGATCATCAGACGCATACCTAAAAACCAAGATGGATGATAACTGAATTTTGGGAGTTTTGTAATTTCTGTCTAGTATTTCTTGTTGGATTTAAACAACAAAAAAACACATTTTTAAATGTGGGACATTTGGGTGAATTTTCTCTGATGTGTTGCCATGTTAGAAATAAGTCAACAATGGTGTTTCAGCTGTGACTGTTTATATAGTGGCACAAACAGCATTTTAATTCAGATGTTGGTCAGTCAAATGGTCTCACGTAAAATTGTAGGGGTTTATGGACTACTTCCTGTTCCTCTGCCTGCTCTGAGTGATGTCACCGGTGTATATGGTCCTTACTGTAGATAAATGACTGATGGAAAACCACTGCAAAATGTCCAAAATATCCCTTTAAGGATATTTAGGATGTTGGAAGGAGACAGTGGGAAGGAACAACTCCCTTTTAACAGGAAGAAACCTCCCAACAGATCCGGGCTCCGAATGGGTGGAGCCTTCTGTCTCAACCGACAATAAGCCTTCAGATTACAGAACAACACTCAGATGACTGGATTCCTACAGAAAACGGGGCTCAGACTTTCCTCAGGCGGCCAAAAGTTTGTCGTCTTTTAGCTCACTCTTATGTTAACGTCTTTAAAAACTGGAGGGGGAGGCAGAGCTGTGAGGGGCTCTGTTCTGCTCATATTCTGGTTCATTTTTGTGATATTTTGTGGGGGGCTTCCTGCCCTTGGCCATGGGCCTGGCTGCAGAGAAGCTGTATTTATTTTTCTGAACTTTACCCCCTGAACCAGGTGTGTGCTGGGACTCTTGTGAGTGCTTGGTGACAACAACAAAGTGCTGCCCTGTGCTTGAGGGCATGCAGCTATGAGATGACCTGCGTCTCACCCCGTATGTGCTCCTCTCTGAACCTGAGAGGGAGAACATGAACCAATCTCTGTGGAACCCTGAGCCAGCAGAGGTGCCGAACCTCTGGCCCGGGGGAGAGCATCTCTCCCCTGCAACCCTAACCCTGGAAGACGGGGTTAAATCTGCAGTTCAGCGTCCATGAGGTTCAGCTCGCCACGACACGTTAGCTGAACGCCATCTAACAAATTAATGCCTTGAAAATGCCCGTGCTCACCTTGACGTGTTGGCTCGGTTTCCCGACTCGTAGCTGCTGAGAGCTACAGACAGTTCGCCACTGTGCGGGCACTATCCAGCGTTGGGAAAAGCACAATCCAGAACAGAGCACCGGTACCTGCGTTCGATGACATGCACCTCGACGGGACGCCTGGGAACTGTTGAGCAGATAGCCAAGCTAGCCTGGATGCGCTGCGGGAGCTTGTAGTTCTTCACAGGAAGAAAGCGAGAATGAGTTGGGAGGGGTAGGTTGGCTGTGAGATAGGATGGTGGGCGGAGCCACAGACACGGCTCAACCTGTCTGTCTCAAGACAGACGTGATGTCATTGGAGCTTCCGTAGTGGGTCACGCCGAGGCGATTCCCATAGTGAAACACCGAACGAAGTTAGAAAAAGAACTCACAAACTGTCATATTTATGTTCTGTGATGGACTGGTGACCTGTCCAGGGTGAACCCACCTCTCGACCAGTGAGCTCCAGAGTTACACTAGCTACCCTCAGCAGGAACATGCCAGTACAGGAAATTGATACATGATAGTCATACAGCCAGGTCTCTATACACCACCACAATGGATTTGAAATGAAACAAACACAGTGTGCTATAACTGCAGACTGTCAGCTTTAATTTGAGGGTATTTACATCAAAATCAGGTGAACGATGTAGGAATTTCAACAGTTTGCATATGTGCCCCCCACTCCTTAAGGTACCAAAAGTAATGGGACAATTGGCTTCTCAGTTGTTCCATGGCCAAGTGTGTTATGATCCCTCGTTATCTCCATTACAACGTGCAGATAAAAGGTCCAGAGTTCATTTCAAATGTGCTATTTGCATTTGGAATCTGTTGCTGTCAACTCTCAAGATGAGATCCAAAGAGCTGTCACTATCAGTGAAGCAAGCCATAATTAGGCTGAAAGAAAAAAAAAAAAAAAAACCAGCAGAGAGATGGCAAAAATGTTAGGCGTGGCCAAACCAACTGTTTGGAACATTCTTAAAAAGAAGGAATGCACCGGTGAGCTCAGCAACACCAAAACACCCGGAAGACCATGGAAAACAACTGGCGGATGACCGAAGAACTCTTTCCCTGGTGAAGAAAACACCCTTCACAACAGTTGACCAGATCAAGAACACTCTCCAGGAGGTGTGTGTGTGTGTGTGTGTGTGTGTGTGTGTGTGTGTGTGGTGTGTGTGTGTGTGTGTGTGTGTGTGTGTGTGTGTGTGTGTGTGTGTGTGTGTGTGTGTGTGTGTGTGTGTGTGTGTGTGTGTGTGTGTGTGCTTTTGGTGGTGTGTGTGTGTGTGTGTGTGTGTGTTGTGTGTGTGTGTGTGTGTGTGTGTGTGTGTGTGTGTGTGTGTGTGTGTGTGTGTGTGTGTGTGTGTGTGTGTGTGTGTGTGTGTGTGTGTGTGTGTGTGTGTGTGTGTGTGTGTGTGTGTGTGTGTCGTGTGTGTGTGTGGTGTGTGTGTGTGTGTGTGTGTGTGTGTGTGTGTGTGTGTGTGTGTGTGTGTGTGTGTGTGTGTGTGTGTGTGTGTGTGTGTGTGTGTGTGTGTGTGTGTGTGTGTGTGTGTGTGTGTGTGTGTGTGTGTGTGTGTGTGTGTGTGTGGGTGGGTGTGGGTGGGTGTGTGTGTGTGTGTGTGTGTGTGTGTGTGTGTGTGTGTGTGTGTGTGTGTGTGTGTGTGTGTGTGTGTGTGTGTGTGTGTGTGTGTGTGTGTGTGTGTGTGTGTGTGTGTGTGTGTGTGTGTGTGTGTGTGTGTGTGTGTGTGTGTGTTTGTGTGTGTGTGTGTGTGTGTGTGTGTGTGTGTGTGTGTGTGTGTGTGTGTGTGTGTGTGTGTGTGTGTGTGTGTGTGTGTGTGTTCTTGTGTGTGTTTGTGTGTGTGTTTGTTTTTTGTGTGTGTGTGTGTGTGTGGTGTGTGTGTGTGTGTGTGTGTGTGTGTGTGTGTGTGTGTGTGTGTGTGTGTGTGTGTGTGTGTGTGTGTGTGTGTGTGTGTGTGTGTGTGTGTGTGTGTGTCACAGTCAACAATCAAGAGAAGACTTCACCAGAGTGAATACAGAGGGTTCACCACAAGATGTAAACCATTGGTGAGCCTCAAAAATAGGAAGACCAGATTAGAGTTTTCCAAACGTTGTCTAAAACAGCCTTCACAGTTCTGGAACAACATCCTGTGGACAGATGAGACCAAGATCAACTTGTACCAGAGTGATGGAAGGAGAAGAGTATGGAGAAGGAAAGGAACTGCTCATGATCCTAAGCAACACTTCATCAGTGAAACATGGTGGTGGTGGTAGTGTCATGGTGTGGGCCTGTATGGCTGCCAATGGAACTGGTTCTCTTGTATTTATTGATGATGTAACTGCTAACAAAAGCAGCAGGATGAATTCTGAAGTGTTTCAGGTAATATTATCTGCTCAGATTCAGCCAAACGCTTCAAAACTTATTAGATGGCGCTTTACAGTGCAGATGGACAATGACCCAAAGCATACTGCAAAAGCAACCAGAGTTTTTCAAGGCAAAGAAGTGGAATGTTATGCAGTGGTCAAGTCAATCACCTGGCCTGAATCTGATTGAGGATGCATTTCACTTGAAGACAAAACTGAAGAGAAAATTCCCCAAGAACCAGCAGGAACTGAAGACAGAGGCCTGGCAGAGCATCACCAGGGATGAAACCCAGCGTCTGGTGATGTCTGTGTGTTCCAGACTTCAGGCTGGAATTGACTGCAAAGGATTAGCAACCAAGTATTAAAAAGTGAAAGTTTGATTTATGATTATTATTATTCTGTCCCATTACTTTTGGTCCCTTAAGGAGTGGGAGGCACATATGCAAACTGTTGTAATTCCTACATGATTTATATGATTTGGATGTAATTACCTTCAAAGCTGACAGTCTGCAGTTATAGCACACTGTTTGTTTAATTTCAAATCCATTGTGGTGGTGTATAGAGCCAAAAATGTTAGAACTCTGTCGATGTCCCAATATTTATGGACCTGACTGTATTATTAACTCCTCACAATTGGGATAAATCTTTAATTTCCTTACAATTTCCTAAGACCTGCAAAAATATCCTACCTTTATTTGCATATTCCTATGTTGACTAAAATTACCTGCTAGTCATTTTTAGCATGCTGGTAATTACAGTCTTGTGGACACTGATTCTAAAGCAGTGTTTAATTAAAACTCGTGTTTTTAATTTCACAGGTGGCAAAAGATGATCGAAGTGACATAGAAAGCAGCTCAGATGAGGAGATTCCCCCCAGTAATGGTAACCTCCACTGCCAGACCTCCAAGCTACACCAGTGACCTTAATGGGGACACTCATGACCACTGAGTGGATCAAGTGGAAATCAATCATGTGCCTGTGAGACTCGCCTTATTTCAGCGACCTGAGTTTCACAGTGACGTGTTGAGATATTGAACTCCTTATGAAGCAAGGCCTTATTGAGGTTTTCTTTGTGATGTTTACATTTGCTGTATAATTTCACAAGTGTATAGATGTTTTTGTAGAACTGCTTGCAGTGCTACTGCTGACTCATGGAAATGTTTTCTTAAAAAATAGATGCTGTAACACACTGCTGTAAAACAAATCAACATGTCTGATTTCATAATTTATTCCAAATATGCTGATTCCAAACATTCCAAAGACTTTTGATAAAATGCTGTAAGTCCATTGAGAAACATTTTTTAAATAAATGACTTTGACCAGCACTGCAAGCACTTCAGTGGGTCACATTTCCTTCATGCTTTACAAAAGCTATAAGAAAATTAACCATTTCGAACCATTGTTGTCCTTTATTAGGGAAATTCGGTGTAGCAAAAAGCAGTTATATAAGCAGAGGAGGTAAATCCCCTAAAAATGATCTCAAGTACCGGTACATGCTTAATTTGGGGATCAACATGTAAAACTTAAACACAACCGTTGTATTTTACAAAAAAGTGCATTGAAGATCATCAGTCATACCATAGAAATCCCTCTAACCTGTTACTTATCAAATATGAAATACTCTGAAATTTCACGATGTAGTCGACTTGAGAATATTACAATGTACAAAGCTTATAGGAATACTTTACCATCTAATATACAGAAAATGAAGAGTTAGACATAATTAAAAAAAAGTTTTTATTTACAACTAAAAGAAGGATTTTAATATTTCTGTAAATGGGGTAAAATTATAGAATAATCTTGACAAGGAAAAAAAAAAGATTCAAAGTCATTTAATATATTTTTAAAAAATTATCAAATTGATGTGTATTAAGGAATTATGACAATATGAATTTAACACTTCCTGTTGAATCTGTCTCTGAAATAGTTAAGTTTTTACTACTGTAGGTAAAATAGACGTTTCACAACTTGTTAAATGCACCAGAATGCAGGAAATGGCATCTACGTCATACATTTTTTTTCTATGGGGAAGTGTCCCCTCACACACACACACATTTTTATGCTTCAGAAGCCACTGTTTGAGCGTTTGCTCACATCAGAACTCACCCTCCCTGGGTCACAGCTGGTGATTTCACTCACTCCCCCTCGGAGCGCTCACTCCTTTCCACCCTTATTACAGCTTTAACTCCCAGGTCACGTTAGCTGATAACGGTGACCCTGAACCAAAACCATCAGCCTTTGTGTGCATGAGGTGTTGGTGTGATAACCACAGCATCAAGAACCTCTGAGGATGTAATGCATCAAACACAAAGCTGCCCTGAGCAGATGGAAAGTCCCTGAAAGATTAAAAATATCCAGAGAAATACCCACCAGTATTACACCTTGTAGTATTACACCTTGGCCAAAGTCTATTTATTAAGTTAAGTTTATTAGCAGTTTTTTATTTACAGTCAGTATAGAACAAACTGACACATTCGAGAACGAACAAAAAAAACATTTCAGAATTTGACATTTAGGAGTTACATTGCAAGCAAAATATCTATATTCCTGTTTTATTATTATTTTTATACTCATTCTGGGTTGTCCTTGTTTCTTTGTTGCTGTTCTGATTTGTATTTTGACCATCTTTGTTTATGCTGAGCTTCCTGTAGCTGACAGACGATGTGTCATCTTTTTCATCATCTAGATTTCCTCTACAATCCGTATCCATTGTTCCAGAGTAGAGGGTCCCCCCCCCCCCATCTCTTTGTGATAGCCTTTTTTCCTGCTATTAGCAATATCTTAACCAAATATCTATCTTTTGTTTGTCTATTTTCTTCAGCTAGATAGCACAGATATAGTAATGTACAAGTGATAGGAATCTTATGATCAAGTATTTTCAGTAATGACTCATACATCTTCCAAAACTGTTTTTATTACATTTCCCAAAAATGTGGGCGTGATCTGCCTCTAACTCTCCACGGTCTCCCCAACAGGGGATGCTTTTCTTTATTTGTTTACTTTTGACCTTGGGTGAAAAGTATCAGATCCTTCCAGGAAAACTCTCTCCAGGTTTGTGAATTAGTGGACGTGAAATGCATTCACACCAGGCTTCATCTGTCATTTTTAGGCCAAATTCCACTTCCCATTTTTCTTTTATGTATTTAGTTAGTGTCTATTTATTATCAGTTTTTTATACAGACTGGATATATTAATAACTTTGGTTTCTTTGTATGCATTGATTATGATTTGGATCACTTCCCTGGAGGGTTCTAGCTGATCTCTTTCATAAAGTAAGCTCTCAGTTGTAGGTATCTACTAGAGAAGTCTCTTCTGTCTGAGTCATAAATTTCAGTTATATTCTGGAAACGCTCTAGCCGTCCATCTTTCACCGTTTACATCCTGCATCATGGCCGGATACAAATTTGCTGTCATATGCTACCCACTTTAATAAATGAGAATCCTTTTGAAGCTTAAATTATTTTATTATGTGGAACAATTTTTAAAGTGTAAATCTTGTAATAGTGTCTATTTGATTTAGGAAACTCTTATAAGCTTCCTCATCTCCATGACATTCTGCAATGGGCATTTTTCCATCTTTTTTCTATACGTTTCCACTTTGCACAATATTCTATATTACACCAACCTATTATACATCTCAGTTGGGCTGCGTAAAAATATTCTCTGAGTTCTGGAAGCCCCATTCCTCCTCCTCTTGGTAGCTAGAGAGGTTCTAATCTTATTCTGGGTCTTTTGCCTCCAAATAAACCTGGTTATCGATCTATTCCTCTACTGGTAGGAATTGGAACAGGTACATCAATCTTGGTAAAAGAATGTTATTGTTCTAAAACCCATTTTTGCACAGATCAGGGTTCCTACACGTTTCTTCTAGTCAAATTCAAGTCTTTTAAATACCTTTTTAAGACCTTTTATATAAACATTTCATACCCATTTCACAGACCTACAGACAAGGAAAAACAAAAATTCTTGAACATATGTTCATTTATTTAAAAAAAAAGTGGAATGTGCAAAGTATGACAAGTTATTTAACACCTCAATAATTTGAGGTGAAATGCGATACAGAGAAGTTACATACAGCACACATTTTAAGACCCAGATATCAAAATTCAAGACTTTTTCAAGTCTTTTTAAGGTATTATTTCCAAATTCATACATTCAATGCTTTTAAGATTGTTTAAGACCCCGCGGGAACCCTGACAGATTCAGGTTCTGATAGTCGATACCAATTACTGATTTTTTTGTGCAGCTCTGACCTGCTGATACCAAATTTAGCATATTGTGATTTATCTTAAAGAACTACAATTACCAGAATGTACTTTTTATATTTCTGATGACCTTGTAAATGATGATTCTAGAAGTAAAAACATCCACAGCATAAATTGGTGCTTAGTGAGATCACTAAGTAGGACAGATGTCAGATTTTTTAAATTCCTGCTTGGTGACGGCATCTTAAAAAAAAAAAAATCAACATTTAGCGTCTCAAATTGGCAGCTCACTGATCAAGCAAATTATTTTTGGTGCATCTCTGTATAAAAAATTCAAGCACTTGATTTAGATTTCATAACACTGAAAACACTATGTTAAAATTCTAAATATCTCAAATATTTCACGCACCTGTAAGAACCCTGTTTGACACACCCAGAGGCGTCATGTCAGCTGTTAGGAATCTACTAAATGTTAGACTGAGGCAAGTGTGTCTGATGTCATCTCTTTGTATATTCTGGTATTTATAGGTGTCAGTGCACAAGTTAACATGACTGCTTCCAACTTCCTAAATATAAGAGTGTTGTTTTTGTAATGGTTCACTGGATTAAATCCACTTTACAGTGCAACAAGGCTCTAGCATGTAGGGAATTAGAGGCAGGCACACCTATGATGTAATTGGAGCAGAGATTGAAGAAACCCATTCATTATATGGACTGCATGGCAAAGTTGTTGCCACTGTAATGGATAATGCAGAGCGTTCACAGAGTGCTGTAATAAGTAGTCTGAACCTGAAATGAGGAAGGTGATGACAAAGAACTGACTTTTACAGATTCCCCTTAATGAACTGAAATCCCTGGGTGTAAAACTGGGTGCCTTAATGAAAGGCAGTACCAGTTCCTGAAGGCATTGTTCAATGATATTTAAAAATCTATTTTTATCATGGTGCTCTTGGGGGGCCCCCTAGTGGTTTGGGGGCCCTAAGCAGCCGCTTAACTCGCTCATGCCTTGGGCCGCCACTGGTCAAACACATTTATCTGTCAGGACTTCAGCAGAGTTTTGCCTTTCTTTAACTTTATAGTTTTACAGTAGGAACCTGCTCATGTGTTCACCTGACTGATCAGCTCATTTATGATGACTTTAAATTACTTTTAATAAAGGATGTGTTTTTTTTTTACATTTTTATATCACTTTCTCCACATAATTTACCTTTAAAATACTTTATTTTTGTCCTGTTAATTTCATTTTCTACATCACAGCACATTAAGTTCTTAGCAAAATGTTAAATACCTCCAAATAGTAGTTTCACCTAAACATGATGCAAAGAGCCCAGCATGCTGTGACATGGATAATGACATTAATCAGACTGAAAGTCATTTTAAGGCAGATTTAATCCATCAGAGGTAAACTGGACTCACTTTATTAGCAGGTGAAAATCTCAGTTTGAAGTTATTCTCTAAAAAGATCGTACTGATCAGTTCTTATTCCTCCTCACCCTGGACCCTCCAGAGTAAAATTCCATTTTCTGGTTGCATAGATGCAGGTGATAGACTGATGGGGTACATTTTAGTGATAGCTACTTCAAATAGAAGAAAAGAAAGGTGCCTCAAGTAAAAGGTAAACAAGCAGAAGAGAAATAACTTTTTCAGAGTATTGTGGGGTTTTCTCACCTTTTGCGTTTTGACTAAATAAACGCCACGTCAAAGGGTTTTTTTTTACTTCTGTCCTTATTTTCTCCACTTATAAAACAAATTTTCATCTGACAACATTATTTTGTGTTAAAGTCAATTTAACAAGCCAGATTTTGAGGTGACAAGTTGAATCTAGGAGCTTTTATTTAACAGAACCCTGATCAATAAAGGCCTCCATGTTTGGACTCCAGACTTCTTAGCAGAACATCACATTGTTATCCATCTGTGGTTTTAACGCTGCAGCTGAATGTATTTAATAGGCCGTTCTAAAGCAGTCTGAAGTGAATTTAACCTCTGGCCTGCTCAGTATCTTATGTTTCCACACTCCTCCATCATTTCAAAAACATCTTCACTGAATTCATTGTACTTCAGGCTGAAAGAGAAGGAGAGAAAAGCAGAAATCCTTTCATTAAATGTTCATTCTAATGTTTAAAAACAGCTAAATTAACCAACTTAAGGCTGTTTTAGGTAATTAAAGTGAACTGAGCTTACTTTATCTCCATGTTGTTTTTGTCCTGCATCACTTGAACAATTGCTGGGACGGAGACATCAGTCAGGGAGTTATTTTTCAGCTCCAGGACCTTCAGAGTTTTAGTGGCTTTGACAGCGGCGCACAAGTCTTCAGTGCAGGCATCCGTCAAACCTGTCATTTCTACGCTGTTGCAGAGCAAATCCATTTAAATGATGCACATGCAGATAAAAGGGATTAGAACATTATGGGGAAAAGTGGTCCACTCACTCCAGGTTCTCCAACATACAGCTGGGATGTGAAACAGCGTCCCAAATATGTTTAACCCCTGCATCTCCAACTTCATTCATACTCAAGAACAGGGATTTAATTTGACAAGTCCCGTTTGTCAGCAGTGAGCCCAGTTCCTCAAAGACTTTCAGGGTTAGGTCGCATCGCGTCAAGCTGCAGGGTTATAGTAGAATTTTCTTTTTTTAAATACCCGAGCGAGGTGCTAATTTGTCAGTAAAAGTCTGATAAATGTGACTTCACCTGAGACTTTCTATGGGACAGTCTGGTCGACGCAGGCCTAGGCAAAGCAGCAGCGCCCCCTCCTGTCCCAAATCATTCAGTGCCAAGTCGAGCTCAGACAGAGAGCAGTGCTCAGACATCAAGACATCCTTCAGATGGGAGCAGCACGCATCTGTTAACCCACAGTCAAACAATCTACAATTTGAGATAAAAGCAGAAGCATATGTGTCAAGTGATCGTGGTCACTGCAGGTTATTAAAGACAGGAGCTGATTGTAGTTTACGCACATTAAAACAGACTTACATGAGACTCTGCAGCTTACAGAGTGGATGTTGCAGTGCTTTGCACAAAGCTTCCACTCCACGATCACCGATAATGTCATCCGACAGGTCCACTTTTCTCAGCTGTGACCGAGCAGAGCACAAAGCTGCTGCAAAAGCCTCCATGGATGCTGCAGTCAAATCACACCTTTGCAACCTTGAATTGAGCAAATTCAGACAATGTTGCAAACTTCCAAAGGCTTAAATGGATGGATTACTAGAGTTTGCACCTTAAACGGCACTAATTAGGTACATACTGGAGCTCCTGTATTCTGCAGTGAGGACTGTGCATCGCTTTGCACAGTATTGAGAATCCCTGATCCTCAATCTGATTATACATGAGTTCTAAAACTTGGAGCTGAGAGGTTTGTAAGGTTAGCAAGGTAGCCAGGTCATCACAGCAGGCTGCAGTCAGTCCGCTGGCGCCAAGACTTAAAGCAAAATATCAAAATCAAAACTACAGCTGTCACATTTTTTATTTAAACAAACATCTCTCACCAGAAAAGGTTTTTTCTTACTTTAATCTTTGAAGTTTGTTGACTCTGAGTCCAGCAAAGAGGATTTTTAGCTTTTCATCACCGAGACGGGAAGAATAGAGATTCAGCTCCTGAGTGACTCCGGCACTGACAGCTGAAGCCAGAAGAGAAACAGCCTCTGTTTGCCAGGAGTGGCTTGACAAGCTGAGAAAATAAAATATTTAAACATGTGATGATGCTGAACACAGGAAGGAAAGGTGAATTTCTACTGGGATGCATACATTACGGTGCGAGTCATTCTCATGGCTGGAGACAAGGACTCCATCATCTCTCTTAATATCGTTGCATTGGATAGACGCAACGTCTCCCTTTGTCCAAGGCACGTGATGACGTAATTCAGAGCAACACTGTCCTGCAGGCTCAGGTCTGTGAGATAGGTGCACCGGTGTTCATGGGGGGTGAGGATCTCCTTCACTAAACTCTCATTCTGAGTCTGATGCAGCAGATGGAAGCATGGATAGTGCTCATTTCTGCAGTAAGTCAGCAGTGTTTCATCTGAGCTAGTTTTAAACCAGCTTTTGAAATCTTTGATCTGATCAGGGTCAAAGCTGCCTACCAGGATCTCCAACGCTCTGGATTGACGTGGCTCTGAAAGCCCAGACAAGAAGAAGTCTAGGAACTTAGGTCCATTTTTATGTTTATCCAGCATCTTCTTCACACCTTCATATTCTGAGCGGTCTAAATAGAAAGCTACGGCCAAGACAAACTCCTGCATGAGTTGGGAGGTGAAGGAGAAGACGGAAAGTTCATCTTCCACTCGCAAGAAAAGTTCAACTGAGGTAAGAAACTGCTGAAAACCAAAGGACTCAATGAGCTCTTTGGTACAGCTTGAATGTTGGTGAATAAAGCAGTGAGAGGCCATCCTGCCGAGGGCCAACACCAACTCTCTGTTACAGGCCTCGCTCACTGAGTTCTGCTGAATCAGGTGGACCAGAATCCCTGCAAACAGCTGAGACAGAGTCTCAGGAAGCTTTCCACCTGAATCAATGAGGAGCCTGTAAAAGGAACAGACCGTCCAAATAAATCTAGGAGATGTACAGAAATCATAAAATCCGAGAGTCCTTTCCATGTGCAGAAGAGCTCTGTTGGCTTCAGAGGGGTCAATAAAGAAGCTGGTAAAGACGGCCTCTCGTTGGGGCTTCAGAAACCCTAAAACCTTCACCTGAGTACTGCTGAGAAACTTTATGTTTCCTGTTGGCCTGGTGGCCACCAGAAAGGCTGCTCCACTCAGCAGGGATCCATGAAGCAGACTGGCCACTAAACAGGACACAGAGACCGCCTGGTTCTGATCGGAGCAGAGGGTCTGGACTGAGGGGTCCAGGCTGTGCTTGTACTCGTCCAGTCCGTCAAACACAAACAGCACATCAGCAGGCCTCTCCAGAACCAGAGCCATGGACTCTGGGTGGATTTGATGGTGATTGTGTTGGATTAAAGTTTCCAAAGAGATTTCACCTTCAAGAGAATTGATTTGTCTGAACTGGAAGTGGAAAACATGTGAGAAGTTCTGAAAGTGCTTTCCTTTAGCCCAGTCCACCACGACGTTCTGCAGAGCAGTGGATTTTCCGGATCCTTCTGGACCTACGAGTACCACACTCCTGATGTCACCGGACCGAGCGGCTCGGATCGCTTCATCGAGGGACGGTGAGCTGATGTTGTGACCTGCAGCAGAGACTGTAGGTATATACCTGCTACTGTTAATCACACTGAACGGCGCTTCTCCACCAAGAAGTGTGGACTTGACCTTTGACCTCAGGATATGAGTCAGCACAGCAGCTTTATCCATCGTGTTTAATGACTGAGGAGAAACAGAAACAACCAGGAAGCAAACTGAGCACAGCAGGCGTCGTGTTACATTAACATAAATAAATATATAAATGAATGAATGAGTCTTCAAAAATGCTACTTTTTTGGGAAATTAAAAAAAAAAGATTTGTTTTTTTTTTTACAAATAAGAAACCCAGGATTGTCTCAAGCTCCTTTTGACACTTTTCTTTGACAAGTCATCCATAAAATCACAGACAGAAGTGAAAGATCATGTAAAATCGTGAAAATGATGAAAAATAGAAATGTTTACACATGACAGCCCATAATAGTCTGAATACAGATCATCATCATCATCGTCGTCGTCCTTTTGAATGTGTTTTTAATAAATTCTGAGTTTTATAGATAACTAGGACAAAATTATTGAATCTAATTCTTTTTTTTTTAAGCTAATGTTAGAAAAACTGGCAGACTTTGACGGAGAAATGAACTTAGGAAATAAGAGTGGATTTTAGGCCCTGCGATGGACTGGCGACCTGTCCAGGGTGTCCCCCGCCTCTCGCCCCTTGACCGCTGGAGATAGGCACCAGCTGCCCCGCGACCCTCTGTGGAGGACTAAGCGGCTACAGAAAATGGATGGATGGATGGAGTGGATTTTAGTCTATTTTGAATGGATGAAACTTTCTTTCTGTGCAACAGGAGCCCAAAGCAAGCGATTATTTCCTGAAATCAAGTCATAGTTACCTCAGATACAATTTCCCTAGACGAGAAATACTATCAACAGGTTTAAAACGTGTCCAGAATAAACAGACTTCAGTGTTAAAAAAACAGTTCCGCAGATCTGAAACAGGAAGTGACACACGGGCAAATTGAACCCTGAGCTAGGTCTTACAGGCAAGGGATTAGAGGGAGGAGGCGCCGCAAGTTTCTCTGTCAAACAGTAATGAATAATAATGATTATGTAAATGGTAGAAAACAGCTCAAGGTTTTTATTTTGACATAAAATTTACTTATTCCTCAAAGTAAACCTTTTTTCTAGTCCTAAATGATTTCAGAATAACTTGAAACATGTTTGTAGAAAGCCACATTTATCTGTCATATGTGTGCAAAATGAACTTTATTTCTCCTCAGTATCTAGCTTGAATGTTAGGATTATTTTATGTCATGTTGTGGTCCCAGAGCTGCAGACCCCTGATTTAGAGTAAAATGCTACAACAGAATACTATCAGTTATATGCAGGCTATGTTTCACAATGGATGCCTAATGGAGTCCCTAAGATGATGTTTTTAATGATTAAGTGTTGTTAGAAGTGAATATTTGGATTTTATAGTATTGATTCTTTTGTAATTTCTTTGATGGGGACTTAAAGTGGAGGTTAATTGTTTTTCCCAGTACAAATACCAAGAAAACCAAGAAGAGTTTAGAATGTATTTATTTTCCACAGCAAGCAGTGATTTTCATTTCAGAGGGGAATTAAACAGGACAAACATGGAAGTCATTTTTGGTTGCAGTAGATTGAGATTATATATGTAAACTCTGCAGCCTGGTGGGGAAGCAGGTCTTTAATTGTATGACCTGTTGTTGGTCTCAACTGTCTTGAAGATAACTGGGCTCGGCTTCTTTTGCTGAGGCTCTGAATCTAAATTAAACACAAGACAGAAAAAGATGTTAATCAGTACTGCTGATAATTTACAAGTCATTTACTTTGACTGTGATTATTAATATTTTTATAAGAAAAAAGAGCACAGCGCAAATACTAAGAAGAGTTGAATGAATGGTTGTGAATGTGTCTTGTAGAAAGCACTATAAACACCCATTATAATATTACATCATCTAATTATAGTGTTATCTATAATTTATACTCACCTCTGGGGGGCGCTGCTTGGACAATCATCACTGGGTAATGTCTCAAGACTGCCATTCTAAGAAATCAGACAAACACGCTGTAAGAACTGATATCACAGTGTTTTAGTGTGAGGTTTAGCAGGAGACACAAAACAACTGATAGAGCCTTTAGTGGCTCCAGGGGGCGCTGCTGCACCACCCCAACAAACATGGTTAGGAGAGTTTCTCTGTGAAAGCAGCTGAATTAATTCTTTACCCTGATGCAAACGACAATGAAATAAAATAAAAGTTAGAAAACTATAAGGCCAAATACATTTATGGTAAGCATTATCCAGGGCCGTCACGTGAAACGTATTTGGAGGGTTTTCCAACACGAATGTCCTGTTTAAGGTAAGAAAGTTCAGCTGTTGTCTCATCAGTTAACAAAATATTTTCCCAAAAGTTTTGGGGATTGTGAAAATGGTTTTTGCAGATGTGAGATGGACCTTTGTGTTGTTTTTGGTCAGGAGAAGTTTTGACCTTTAATTAAACGTATTTTGATTTAAATTGATGTCTGCTTGTTTAACCCACCTGGATTCCTCTCCTTCCAGCAGCTTCTTGTAGGTGGATATCTCTATTTCAAGGGCCATCTTCAGACTCATGAGATCCTGGTAATCTCTGATTTGTTCGGCCATAAGCTGTTTGGCTTGTTTTAGAGCCTCCTGCAGATCCTTGATGTGACTGACAGCATTCATTATGGCCTGTTGTCCACGTAGGTCCGCTTCAGTATTGGTTTCTTCAATGGCAGCACACTGATAAAAGTGAACATCCTGGTTAATTTGTGCGTGTTTGTCCCGTGTTGATTTATTCCAGACTAGTTGTTAAAATGTATGTAAACAAAGCCATGCTGCATTTTATTTTAATCTGACTATAAGTTCCTCCACCCACCTGAGCTCTTATAGCAGCTATTTCGTTCTGTAGGTGGTTGATTGTTCGTTTGAGGTGAGCCATTTCCTCCTTGGTGGTGTGCACTTCACTGCCATGCTGGTTGGCCTGGGCGGCCATCTGGTCAAACTGGTGCAGACAAGGGATCAAAAAGAAGAAAGAAAGCCTCTCATTTTTAAGTTTGTTGGCCGATTCTGTTGAAGAACATCTGAAGAATCTCATAAACATCTGAGGATCAGCTGTTTGATCCTTCCAGTTTTGAAGAGAAACTTAAATGAGGTCATAAGCTGCAAAGTTCCAGTATGAAGCAAGTTTATTTGACCATGCATAGCAGCAACCCATAAAATAACTGTAATCCCTACAGGAGCATCTGTCTCACCTTTCTCCTGTACCAGATTTCAGTTTCCTCCTTGCTGCGGGCAGCGACCTCCTCATACTGAGCTTTGACGTTGATCACGATCTGGTCCATGTTCAGGTCACGAGAGTTGTCCATCTCCACCACCACGCAGGTTTCCTTTATGCTCTCCTGCAGCTCCTTTAATTCAAACATCAATTACAATCAGCCAAAAAGACTAAATCCAGATCACACATTTACAGATTTGCTTCAGCTTATTATTTTAGAGAGAATTTACAAAGTGGGGTTTGTACCGCATCATAAACAGCCTTGAGGAGTCTCAGTTCATCACTCAATCTAGACAAAATGAGCTCTAGATTCAGCATAGAAAGCTTTTTTTCATCCAATTCCTGTTGAACCAAACAGAAGACAAGTCTTTAGTTAATGCTTCACCTACTGCAGATGAACTGTGTCGATTTGCAGATTTCATTAAAATGACTCAACTAATCCTTCAGTTCCACAGAAGTGGAAAAAATTACCAGTGAAGTTGAAAATGAAAGAAGAATGAAAGAGTTTCTTAAGGTGTGGTTGTTCACCTTGTTTTCCTTAACAAAGTTCTTCTCAGCATCAGTCCTTTTGTCGATCTCATCTTCAAATCTGAAACAGTCAAAAACATTTCAGTATATATCCTATCAGTTTAACCTCTAAACACCTCAAGCTGAATCTCACAGACAAAAATAAAAAATTCTTACTTGCGCTGGTAATCCTCAGTCTTTCTGAGCCAGGTTTGGTGTTCCTTTTCAAGACTTCGCTTGTCATTGTTGATTTGATCCAGCTGTTGTTGCAGGTTAGAGATGTGGGATTTGAAGAAGGGCTCGACATCAGAGGGAGTGTCAGTTTTTTGCTGCAGCAGGCTCCATTTGGTTTCCAGCAGTTTGTTCTCCTGCTCCAGCAGTCGGACCTGGAAGAGAACACGTCCAGAATTCAAATGAACATCTGCTGAGATCACAAGCCTCTGAGCTCCAAACAGCAGTGGCATCTCTGCATTAGGGGCTGGAGGGGCTGGGCCCCACTAGATGTCGCTGTGGATGCTCCTTTAAAATAATCAGTAGGAAAAAAATAGCTTGTTTTAGAGTAATATTGTAAATACCCATTTTGTTACCAAGAAGATTCAGTTATAAACATGTGTGTAATAAATTGAAGTCTCCTTCAGAATACTGACATGCTCAGCAGGTTAAATCCTCTTGAAATACCAAAGTTGGAGCAGGTCAGCGTTTACTTAAATCATGAACAGCTGGAATCACAGTGTGCAGGCGCAGCACGCTCTCAGTAGACATTCATGGGGCACAAAGTCTCATGCCCTATGGAAGCCCATTTCCGCCACTTAAAAGAAATAAAACGGCATATGGTATCTCATAATTATGAGATACAAAGTCATTATTATGACTTTTAAAGTCATTATTATGAGATAAAAAGTCATTATTATGAGATACAAAGTCATTATTATGAGATACAAAGTCATTATTATGAGATAAAAAGTCATAATTATGAGATACAAAGTCATTATTATGAGATACAAAGTCATTATTATGAGATACAAAGTCATAATTATGAGATACAAAGTCATAATTATGAGATACAAAGTCATTATTATGAGATACAAAGTCATAATTATGAGATACAAAGTCAT
>SSNR01000624.1:201639-227730 GCA_006937965.1 Callopanchax toddi | reverse complement strand
CCGTGTGCACGCGCACACACGCGACCGGACGCGCGTGTCGAGATGTTTTGAGGAGGAGCCTTTGGACGCTAGATTCAAAAAACTGCTCTCTTGATGAAATCCTCCAGAGTGCGGCTTTAACACAGTAATTACCTCATCAAGCCATTTATTTATTTATATGTGTATTTGAAACTATGACAGGATCCATCCTCATATTTCAGTAGTTACATTTTTCTAAAGTGAAATGGATTCTTTCATTTGCTAACTGGTGGTCATTGGAATTTGTAGTCAGCCCTTGTGGCCATTCGTGGTACTGCATTTTAATGGACATTTTCTTTAGCCTTTTAACACATTGAGCTGCAACTATTGAAATATAAATATTCTAAAACAATGTGGTCTGAAGTTTCTTTTAATTTGCAATTATGATATTCCCAAAATCCCCATAAAGCTCTTAAACTTTCACAAGCAGATGCTACTTGTCTGGTCCGTCATTTTTAAGCATAATTTCTCACCAGGTACTGTATACAACTACTGCTGTAAGTGATATGCAACAGCCATACAAACCTTACAAGAAAAAGAGTTTGTTGAAAATTGGTTTAGTAATAACGTTATTCTTGTTAATCTACTAATAAAACCCAATGGTCAATTTTACACCTATTCTGAATTTATAGAAAAGTATCCTGTACCGGTATCTCCTAGGGAGTTTCTTATAGTGTTGAATGCAATACCTTCTGGAATCAAAATGCTGTTTACATGTCTCTCTTTCTCTGATTGTTTGGTGACCTATATTCATACGTTGGTAAAATATGCTTCTCTACTAAGCAATCACGTAACAAATCTATCAGAGGGCTTTTTCAACAGCTGTCCATCTCTTCTCCTTATGTTATCTCATATTGGAACTCTATTGTTGATGATATTCCATGGGATTTTAAAGTTTGGCTTTTACCCCACAAATATATATATATATATATTTTAAACATTGTCTTTTTATTAAGCTTTTTTGTGATTTTTTAAAATATATATATAGACATACACACACATTACAAAACAGTTGCAAAAAGAAATAAACATATAATTAAATCATATACTAACAACAAAGGAGCGCAAAAAAGACTAAACAACAAGAAGAAAACAAAAGGCACAGTGAGACAGCAAAAAACAACAACAAAAATAAAAACAATCCCATTCATCCCTACCCAAGTCTCTGCCCTAAATCCTCATGTCCGCCTTCCCTAAATACAAACAAGGGGAGCACATTCTTAAAAGAAGAAAAAAAGTAAGCTAAATCATTGCTGAATATACATATTTTGAAAGACGTCAAAAAGAGGGCCCCAGATATTTTGAAATTTCCCAACAGAGTGTTGGAGAGAACATCTGATCTGTTCAAGCTTAAGGCATGACATAAGATCATGTAGCCACTGCTTGGACACACCTCACCCTTCCATCTAAATAATATTGCCCGCCTCGCCAACAGCGAACCAAATGATAATGCCTGTTTTTTAGAAGCTGATAAATGTTTCATGTTCTCGCTGGTACCAAAAAGAGCCAGTAGGGGGCATGGTGCCACAGTAACCTTAAGGATCTTTGACATTGTGTAAAAAAATTCTGTCCAAAATTGAGTAAGACAGGGACAGGACCAGTACATATGAGCCAGTGTTGCCTTGGCAGTTTTACATTTGTCGCAGTGTGGGGTAATTTCCGAGTACATTTGAGATAATCTGACTTTAGAAAGGTGAGCTCTGTGTACAACCTTAAACTGAATAAGACCATGGCGTGCACATAAAGATGTTGTGTTGACAAGCTTAAGTGTTGGTGTCCATATTTCCTCGGATATGTTCATGCCTAAGTCTTCTTCCCACTCTGCTTTGAGATTGGATGACGAGACTTGTTTTAGATTTGACATTTTATTATAAAGCTGTGATGTCAGCCCTCTTTGTGATGGGCTTAACGACAAAATAGTCTCCAACAGTGTGGATTCTGGCAGGAGGACTGAGCATGGAAGTTGAGTTAGAATGAAGCTTCTGGTTTGTAAATATCTAAAGAAATGGGGTCGTGGCAGACTATATTTGTTACTAAGTTGTTCAAATGATGCCAATTTACCTTCTATGAAAAAGTCTTTAAAATATACAAGTCCATTCTCGCGCCACTCTAAAAAAAACCCTATCCTGGATAGATGGTTTAAAATGATGATTTAATGAAATGGGGCTCATAAAGGAGAAATCGTGAAGTTTAAAATATTTCCTAAATTGGCCCCATATTTTCAAGGAATTTTTCACCACGGGATTTGAGATGAAGCTAGGTAAAGACGTTAAACGTCGGAAGCAAAGGGCAGCCGGTATAGATATATCTTTATTACTATTTATCTCCATAGTAACCCAGTCAGGACAGTCATTTCGACTAGTATGATAAAAAAAAACAAAACACCAGAGCTCTTAGGTTAGAAGCCCAATAATAAAAACGAAAATTAGGGAGGGCAAGGCCTCCCTCTTCTTTGGGCTTTTGAAGATGAGTTTTATTGAGCCTTGGGCGTTTACCTTTCCAAATATAGGTTGAGAGAACTGAGTCCAGCTTGTTAAAGAAGATATTAGGAATGGGTAAAGCCTGAAAACAACAACAGCTGTCCATCTCTTCTCCTTATGTTATCTCATATTGGAACTCTATTGTTGATGATATTCCATGGGATAAAGTTTGGCTTTTACCCCACAAATATATTTGAACTAATTAAGTTAGAGAAGTTTCCTTTAAATTATTGCATAGGTGAGTCTGCTAAGTTTTTTATTTCTCAAAGATTTAAAAAGAATATCGACACCTGCTGTTCTTTCTGCAACGATCATCCTGAAACCACCTGTTCTGGACCTGTACAAAAACTGAAACATTTTGGTCTGATGTTTTAAACTTTTTCCAAAAAAAAAAGTTATTTCTGATGTTTCCTTCTGTTTTAAACATATTTTTGTTTTGTTTTTTATTACAATGATAATAATAGAAACTACATACTGAACCTAATTTTTATCTTGGCTAAATATTATATTCATAAATGTAAATATGCCCTTGTCATTCCTCTTTTACCTGTTTTCATCTGTGAAATTTTAAAATATGCTGACTGTATTAGAAACTCTGAGAATTTAAAAGCTATAAAAACTTGGAACCTGTTTGAAGAATGTGATTTAAATAACTGGTAATGTTCTTTTTTCTCCCCACTTTTTTAGTTCTGTGTTTTATTAGATTGTGCTTTGTAATCTTAATTTCAAATACCGGTACTGTTTTTTGTACTTTGGCCCCTTTGTTCGTTTTGTTCATATTTTTTGTGCTGTATTATGTTGATGTGTAATAAACCCAGTTTTGCTAATAGAGTTTAAAACATAACGTCACTCAAATATTTCACTTCCTGTAGTCAGACAGAGCAGAGATGAGTGAACAGCAGCCAGTGCAGCAAGTCCGGTTCTGTCTGGACCGCAGCAAACTCATGTGTGTTTGGAGCTCGGTCGATATGGAAAGCCGTTTGAGCATTTAGAATAGAATAGAATAGAATTACTTTATTGATCCCACAGTGGGGAAATTCACTTGTCACAGCCGCATACACATGAGAATAAAAAGCAAGTAAATGACACACACGAATTTCACATGACAGACAATACAAGAGGATGTGATAAAATACAGATGTGAATTTACAAGGCTGTAGAGAAATCAACTGATATTAGAATATCAATATAAAAACAGAATGCAATAGTGAATATACAAACTGTACAGAAATGTACCGATATGACCATTGCACAGACCCTATGAGTTAGATAAAAATGAAACTAAACAGTGGAGTGGTACAGCCTTACAGCCATGGGAATAAATGATCTGCGGTAACGTTCTGTTTTACATTGTGGAAGTTTCAATCTGACACTGAAGGAGATGCTCAGAGCCCTCACATTTCACAGGCAGGTGCAGCGGGCGAGAGGAGTTGTCCAGGATGGAGGTCAGCTTCACCAACATCCTTCTCTCACCACCTCCTCCACAGAGTCCAGCAGACAGCCAAGAACTGAGCTGGCTCTCCTAACCAGCTTGTTCAGTTCCCTCCGGTCACTCCGTAGGACCACAGCCTCCTCAGGAGGTGGAGGCGGTTTTGGCCCTTCTTATATAGAGCGTCTGTGTTGTGAGACCAGTTCAGTTTGTTGTTGAAGTGGACACCCAGGTACTTAAAGGTATCCACTACTTCAATTTCTGAGCCCTGAATGTTCACTGGTGTGGGGGGTGATGCGGCTCTGAAAGTCAATCACCATCTCCTTTGTCTTACTGGTGTTTAAGCACAGATGGTTGAGCTCACACCAGCTCACAAAGTCCCTGATGACTGACTTGATATTCCAGGTCATCCCCTTCAGTAACACAGCCAACAATGGCTGAGTCATCAGAGACTTTCTGGAGATGACAGCTGCTGGTGTTGTAGGGGAAGTCCTAGGTGTAGGAGATGAAGAGAAATGGTGAGAGAACCGTTCCCTGTGGAGCTCCAGTGCTGCAGACAACCACCTCAGACATGCATTTACGCAGCTTCACGTACTGAGGCCTGTTGGTGAGGTAGTCCCTGATCCATGCAGTCAGGTATCCATCCACTCCTGCTGCTCTCAGCTTCTCCTGCAGTAGAGACGGCTGAATGGTGTTAAAAGCGCCAGAGAAGTAAAAATTCATGACCCTCACCACACTTTTAGGAGTCAGCACCCGATGCTGCAGATAGATGACAGCGTCCTCCACCCCCATGTTTGGCCTATAAGCAAACTGTAGTGGGTCCATTGCTGGGCTCACTGCAGACTGAAGGTGGGTGAGGATGAGTCTCTCCATGGTCTTCATCAGGTGGGAGGTTAAGGCGACTGGTCTGTAGTGGGCTAGCTCCCTGGCGTGTGCTGTCTTTGGAACTGGAACCACACAGGAGGTCTTCCAAAGGCTGGGGACCTTCTCCAGATAAAGGCTCAGGTTGAAGATGTGTGTGACCACTTTACAGAGCTGGTCAGCACAGTCTCTGAGCAGTCTGGGGCTGATACAGTCAGGTCCTGCTGCCTCCCTGGTCTTAAGCTGCCTCATCAGTGCTGCAAGTCTGTCCAATAAGGTGGAGTGAGAGACGGTGTCAAACGCAGCACTTAAGTCGAGGAGAATGAGTATGGTGACTAGGTCTGAATCAGCCGCCATTAATAACTTGTTAGTTATCTTGATAAGTGCTGTTTCTGTACTGTGATGGGAACGGAAACCAGACTGAAATTGTTCTTACAGATTATTGACAGAGAGATGATGATGGAGTTGTGTGGAGACAGTTTTCTCAGGAATTTTGGATAGAAAAGGAAGGTCAGAGATTGGTCGATAGTTATTTAAATTACTAGGGTCAGCTCCCGGTTTCTTCAGTCTAGGATAGATTACTGCAGTTTTCAAAGACTGATGAACAGTACCAGTGGAGAGTGAAGAATGGATGATGGAAACGACAAGAGGTGCCAAGGCTGGGAGGGATGCTTTGAGCAGAACAGTAGGGATGGGATCCAAGAGGCAGGTAGCGGATTTAGAACTAGAGATCAGGTTAATAATTTCAGAAGTAGAGGGGAGCTTAAACACAGAGAGAGAATGTGAAAGGGGAAATAACTCCTCCTTAACAGAAGCACAAGTACTAAAACCTAAGTTCTGATGAATTTTTCTAATTCTAATTTTTTCAACGATGAATGACATAAGTGAGTTGCAAAATTCATGGGAGTAACAGTGGGATGGCAAAGAATCAGGGGGACTAGAGAATGACTTTAACCATTTTTTTTAACTGACTTTAATGTATATTATATGGTAAAAGTAAAAAAATATAATAAAAAATGTGTAAAAAATGAATCACATTTGTGTTCAGCTTTATTTAAAGTGCTCAGTCCATGAATGTTTACAGTTAATGTGGCTGTTCCTTTCAACATGACTGTTTCTATACAGGCCTGAGATCGATGCTCAGTGATAATACAGAGATACAGTAGCTGCAGCATCATGAACTCATTAAAGCTCATAACGAAGCTTCAGATGTTTTAAAGGCACGTCGTTTCAAAGTGCAGCATGCGCTAACAGAGTTCCTGTGTGATTATTTGACCGTAAAGAGGGTCTGAATGCACTGGATGAGTCTGATGGTCGGTCTGCTGATCGGATACTCAGGCAGCAGCTTCTCCTCAGCAACCGACGGCGTCACAAAGTACCTGCAGACAGAAACCGTTTCCTTCAGTCTGAGTTACCATGCAGGATGATTCAGAAAAAAGGCCCAAATCTGTTTAAAAGTCTATGCAGTTTCTTTGTTCTACCTCTGGGGGGCAGTGCACACTGAATCCTGTCTGGTTTGTTGTTCTGACCTGAATTCTTCTCTGAAGTTGGATGTCAAATGATGAGCCAGCAGGTTGTTGTTCTGCAGACAGGCCAGCAGGAGGCGACAGCGCTGGAACAGCAGAACAGACTGAACGGGACTCAGGAAGGACCGCTGCAGACCTGACAGCACCTGCACCACCTGCTGGGCCTGATACCCCATGAAGGACAGCTGCAGGGACAGATTCAGGTTGGAGGGTTTGGGTTCTACAGGGTCAGACCTGAGGTGAGGTGAAGGTTACCAGGTGAGGATGAGGCTGAAGGACTCCCAGGATCCAACCGACCGACACAAAGTTTTCAGCAGAGAAACACCTGCTGGTCTGAAATGAACAGGAAAAACAACCTGTCAGTTCATATTGAACAGAGGATGGGGTTTCACTATTGAAGTGATTTTAGTGTTTACATTTCAGCAAATAGTTTTCTAAAAATCTCTTTATATAGTTTTCTCAGTCAGACTTTAAGGTTTTTATGTTTTGTTAGGCTTTTCATGCTCCGAGGGTTTCACTGGGAAGTCAGTTTTCTTTTTTATTTTAGCTTCATGTAACCTAAAACTCCACTAAGACTCCAGGTTTTATGTTAGTTTGTTCATTCATTTCTCACCTGAACATACGTAGTAGCTAAGCTGAATGTCTGACTTCATAGTACAGCCCTCTGGAAGCTGATAAATAAATATCAGACTGTATTTTTCTCCTGTGAGAACTCACCTCATGGCCTAAAAGCAGCAGCTCAAACAGCAGAGAGCAGGAAGCATCCAGATACTCTGTTAGTAAGGCCTGAACCTGGTGGAAGTAGAGGATTAGAACAGATTTATTTTAAAATTCCAGAAACGTTAAACACCAATCAGTTCACCTCAGAGTGAGTCGGAGACCCTCGGCTGACAGTCTGAGGATCACAGACCAGAGCCAGCAGCATCCTGGAGACCAGAGCTCCTCTACAGGAAAAAAACACAAAATTACAGCATCAGACATCTAACAACACTCTGAAACAGCTCTCCACTGCTGCGAATCCCTAAAGTCATTATTACTGCAGATAAATGTACAATATATGTCAGACAGGTGGTTGTGGGTTTTTTACTTCTTGGCAAAGAGCAGGCGGATTCTAGCTTCTTTGACCTCCGTCTCCCCGAACATGACGGCGAGCGTCTGGACGACCAGAGAACTCAATCTGAAGAGAGTCAGAGGCACTTCAGACACTTTAACATGAAAGTGATCTGAAACAAACTCAGTGGAGCTCAGACAATCTTTTAGGAAATGCTGGGACTTTAAAGATACGTCTAACCTTAAAGCAGCTATCTGGAGCATTTTTCTATGTATCAAAGTATTCTGAATGTTTTAAATGATATTTCAGGTCTAAACTATGATCTATGGGTAGAGTTCCACACAGGGGCGGATCTAGAGAGGGGCCAGTGCCCCCTGACAACAAGCTTGAAGTGCTGAGTGTTTTAAAATGTTCCCCTTTAAAAAAGCAGCTGGCCCCAGCCTGGCCCCCCTCTAATTTTTTTCTAACCGCCACTGGTACTTCCACAACATATGTTATTCTGCTGAAGACCTCCTTCCTCCTATAGACTTTCCCTTTGCATTATTTCTGGCCGTCAAATTTTTCAGCCAATAAAATTCTAAGTTCTGCATTGTCGGCTGTAGCAGTAGGGGGCGCTCTCGTACAGGACACTCTATGTCTCTCTGTGCAGTCTCAGCCGTCAAGGAGAAGTCAGAGCTCATTTCTACTATCCATTACCCCACTACTGAGGGATTTATTTTTATTTTTAAACATTTCTCCATACAGAATGGCAAGGCTTGCCAAGGATAAACGTTTATTTTGGTTAAGAACTTCCTTCACGACCGAGTCATTTCCAGGTTCAGCTTCAGAGTCCAGCATCAGCTCGCTGCTACAGAGCTACGTATCAGAAGCAGCAGGGACAGACAGGGTTCAGACCCTCGTACAGTGTGGGAACATGATATGTGAACTGTGAGTGATTGAACCCTACAATGTAATCATAGTTTGAGCAGGAGTTTCACACTTTATGCCCGGCTTACAGACCAAAGTAATGCGCCGTGTGTACGCGTGTGTCAAAGTGTTTTGGGAGGAGCCGTTGTACGTTGAATTCAAAAACTGCTCTCTTGCTGAAATGCTCCACAGTGCGGCTTTAAATAAAACTAACCCTTATCTAAACATAAACAATAAAACCCCATAACTTCACCTAATCTGACCTTAACCTAATTTATTATAAATTTTTGTTTTCACTTATAAGATAAATGATTTTCATAATCAGGACTAAGTTTTAGAATCTAATTGAGCTCAAATCACCAGACAACACACGCACGCACGCACGCACACACACACACACACACACACAGACCCTTACAGCAGCTGATCTGTGGTATAAACCCCACTGAGGTTCTGAGCGCCGTGAAGACAGTCCTCCAGAGTCTGAACCAGGAAGTCACACAGGTCTCCAAACTGGGGAAACAAACACATTTCCATCTGATTCACCTGTTAGTCTGTCTGTATGAGGACATGTCTGACAGGCTATGAGTTCTTTGCTCTATGGAGTGTCTAGGTTTGGCTCCTGGATTTGACCCATCAGACCTTTAGTGAGGAACGTCTCACCCTCCAGAAGAGTCTGCGCAGTGTCAGGTTCCGGTAAGCGGCCGTTCTCAGCTCCTGCAGCAGCAGGTACAGGTTCTCCATGCTGATCCCGTCCTGCAGGATCTCCAGGCTCAGCTGGTTGAAGAGGAGAGAGGTACGCTCCACGCTGCACAAACACAGAGTCAGACTCCTGATCTACTGGGACCTGATGACCTGAAGGGTTAGTCTATTCAACCTGGTTAGATCACCATGGTAACATATTCTGGACTCATAACCTGCTCAGAAGCAGACTACATTCTAGCTGAACCTGAGTTACCTGATGGAGTCTGATGAAGCAGCGCTCCTCCGTCTGTAGAGTGGATCTAACAGCAGAGTGGACCTCTGAACACAAACATCTTAATGTAAGCATCAGATACCAACCAGAACCAGAACCAGAGCCAGGTTGGTTCTTCATGTGATTCTTTGTCTTTACTCACAATTATGAAGCTGTTCCAGGAGCTCTGCAGGTGGACGTAAAGTCTGGACATCTGGGAAACGGCATAGAGATGCAGCTCCGCCTCCTCCTCGCTGTTCGCACCATCTCGCCTCAGCAGGCGGGTCAGAGCAGAGCTGAACCTTCTCGTCACCTGAGCATCACAACAGGTAATGTTTTACTTTGTATTCACTACAGTGGTCCAGATCAGACAGTCATCACCTCACCTGACCGCGTTCCGATGTTCTAAACCTCTCCTCTGAGGGTGGAGAGGAGGGGAAGTGAGATGGAGGCTGGGGGGGAGGGTGTGGGACCCTCAGGAGGCCCAGAGTCTCTGGGTTTGGACAGGAAGCAGAGCGGGAGGGCTTCAACGCCAGGCGGAGCTCCTCTTCCCTCCACCCACTGAAACGAAGAGAAGTTTTACTGTGATATGCAGCTGATCACCATCCTCCTCCTGAGCATCCTGTTAGACACGTTTAATTTGTACATCAAAGATCAGCTGCTGACAATCTTTTCCTTCTTTTGTTTGGATGTTTTAATGACAGCTTTGTTTAAAGACCTCTCAGGATGATCTGCAAACCTCTGTTTACATCCTCAGTCTGAATCCTAAACAACAATCCAGAGTCTGGTGACAGTAAATCTGTTGGTTTCTTCCCTCGGTGTCTTTAGAGTCATAGTTTCCTGACTGATGCTCAGAGGAGCTACAGGAGGATTTAATCCCAGTGGAAACAGCAACACGGCTCTAAAACAGTCAGGAAGCTTCTGTCTGGAGAGGTTCTGAGGATCCTGTTTGACAGAAAATCATCAAACTGATTGAATTAAAGTTCCAGACCGACTGAAGGTTTCTCCTCTAGGGATCAGAGCATCAGGGGCCTCCAGAGAGTCTGGAGGAACTTCAGTGTAGCAGGTCCAATCCCTCAGACGGTACTAGAACCATCACCAGAACCACATGGACACTTTAGGAAACCTTCATCAGGTTCTCCAGAGATGTTACTGAGCAGAACAGAACCCTGATATTGACCCAGTCCAGAGGCGGTGCTGACTTCTCAGAGCTCCGTCCCATATGGATCAGAGAACCACAGTGGAAATGTGGACCAGATGGATCCAGATCTTTGTTGGAAGAACTGGACTCTATTTACACTGGAACCAAAAAACAAAAGGAGAATCCAGACTGGTGTCTGCACCAGGTCCAAAAACCTGGTTCTGATGGTACTGGTTTGGATCAGGGTTCAGGAACATCTCCTGCCTACAAAGAAAGGAGGCAGGTTCTGGATAGGACTGGGAATCAAGAACCTGTCCTTACAGAGAACCAGTTCCCAGTAGTTCAGTTCCTTGGTGTTCACCCTCCTGCCTAACGATGTCGTTTATCAGATCCAACATCTGACTTGTTTCCATAGTGACGTGCTGTGGTGTTTTGGTTTGTTTTCTTTTATTTATTTTCAGCTTTTGGGGCTGAAAAACGTTGAGTCTAACTGGTAACCCTGTGTCCACATTTTAGTTTAGAACATTTCCAAGCAGGCGTCGAGTCAGAAGTGCTCTAAAGTTTGGTTGTTTTTCACAAAAAGGTGATATCAGGGCCAGGTGCAACATGTGCAGAGCTGTGGCCTCAACAAAGGAGGGAAACACCTCTAATGCACTCAGTCATCTGATAACAGCATGCAGGTAATCTGCATGACTGCAAAGCCTTTGATGTGCTGCTTAGTGACGCTGGTGAGTCTGGAGAGGCGGAGCTTACAGCGCAGCCTCTTCTGCCTTCAGTGTCCCAGGTTACATTAAACTCCAGGTCCTGTTGATTATAGCAGCCATACTGTATAAATAATCAGCCATACTGTATAAATAATCTAAGAGAATCAATCAGGAATCAAATTGGTATGATGATGGAATTGGTATTGCTAAATTCTTATCAATTATCATCCATTAGTTCTTGACCGACCCACTTCGGTTCTGACCCGCCCTCAGTAGATGATGCTGGAGAACTGACCTGGTCCTGTTGGACTTCTGAAGCTGTGTTAACAGAAGAACCTGGAGTTTTCTTTCCGTGTCGGAGACGGAACAGGAATGTTACCAAGTGGGAAAACTTTGATGAAACAACTAATCCTGGAATCTTCTTTAGCCTGAACCAACCAAGCTCACCAGAACCAAAAACATGAACAGCAGTGGCGGCTGGTGACATTTTTTTGGGAGTGGGGCGCATTTTTACAAATCAGTTTTCAGATGCGCAAATAATCACATATCATCACCACTAGAGCAGGGAATGAAGCAAAATATTTTCATCTGACTGAATACTTTGCTGGTAAAAACCCCTACCACCAGTTCACTAACAATGTGGTGCAGTTAGATCTAATTCTACACATCAATCAGTAAAGAAATCATAAAATCTTCATGAGGAGACTTTAGAATAATAATAATATAATCAGATACAAACAATAATAAAAAAAACAACCACAATGTGGTCACAACAGAAGTAAGAGTTTCAAGGAAAAAACAACCTGACCTACACAAGGTCAAAAACATTACTTAATATTCACAATTATCTTTCTACTGACACCACAAACAAATAAACACATCTCTAACTAACACAGTCAGATAATTAATGTTACAATTCAGACAACAACCACTAACCAAGCAAGTCATGACAATCAGCTCAACTAATGAAGTGAATCAACAACAAAATAAAGTCAAATCCACTGATATGTCCCATCAAACCCAGTCAGACAAAACTCTCTTAAAACTCCATATTGTTTAAAGGAAAAGTAACAAAAAACTCCTCAAAACAGGCTAAACTACAAAAACCAACGTATTCAATCAACAGTATCAGTGTTTCTCTAACATTTGGCATCAACTATAACAAAAACATGTCGCTATTTAAGGTACAAATTCACTCATCAGGACTTAGAACAGCTAGCTGCGGCTAGCTAGGCCTATGGGGTTTTTGAATAGGAAAATCCGCGACAGACACATTGTCATTAAGAAAAAAGAAACAAACAAACAAAGTCACTCACCATTGAGTTGATTAAATCAGGACAAATAGAATAAATGGGCTGGTTTTTCACAAGCTGGCAAGAATAAATATCCATTTTGTTTCCTACGTTATAAATCCAAGAGAAAGAACTTCCGAGTCACCGTCGTCCCGGTCTCCTGCCTTTCTGTGCATGACACAGACGCTAGATTCAGCGTCCTTCAGCTCTCCTATACTTTGCACTAAAGTCTGGTTCCAGTGCGCATGCGTCAGTAACAGCGAACAAAGCGTAGGTCTATTGGTAAAGCTGATTGCGCCAGGACATGCGCAGTAGACCCCAAAGAAACAGGAAGTGCATCACTTGACCTTTCGGTCTGGTAAAAAATAGTGAGAAAACATATTAAAACTACACCTAAATGCAGATTATACACAGTACTTATTGTATATATAATGGATGGATCGTTTAGTTTTATTTTCATGTTTGTTTTTTACATTTTGTGATTCTATCTTCTTCTTCTCTTCCTCTTGGACTGGTGGGGCAGCGCCCTAGCACCCGCTATGGATGGGCCGCCACTGTCTAGAACCAGGAAAAAGTCACAATTTTCTTTTTGTACTATTTTCATTATTCCACACATTCCAACCCGTCCCTCAATCTGGTTTTTTGACATCCCTGGGACGTTTAGGAAACTGATCCATTTCCTCCAGACGCTGATAAATAATTAAATTGGTCAATAATTAAAGTCTTGCAGCTGAAAACTGAGACAAAATTACTTCACTGGATGTTTTAATGTTGAAGTTTCATGTATTCTGAGTAGTAATTATAAATCCTGGTGGAGACGTAGACTGTAGAGCTTTAATGAGGTAAACTTGTCTCAGGGTTGTAAATAAATCATGAGTCAACTGAGAAGCAGCTGAGGGTCAACGTTACCCTCAGGGAGCTGCAGTCTGGATTTTACTCATGTTTACAACAAAAACTGGATTTAACTCAACTAAAACATAATTATTCCCACCTAAAGCTCCTAAACTTTACCTCTGCATCACTTCCTCAGAGAAACAGTTTCACTGATTCACAAACAGGAAGAAGAAATCAGATGTAAAGAAAGACGTAAAGTTTAATAGTGAAGCGCAGCTGAAAGGCTGAATCACCAGTGAAGGTTTAAAGGTTTCAAACTGGTTAAAAAGTAAAAGCAGCCACAGCCGGTTTCAGCTTCTTACATGGATCAGCTGACCGACAGGAGACCTGATCAACAATCTCTGTTTACACACGTTAGGATTGACTTACAACCCATAAAAGAGATAGAGTGGTGTGTGTGTGTGTGTGTGTGTGTGTGTGTGTGTGTGTGTGTGTGTGTGTGTGTGTGTGTGTGTGTGTGTGTGTGTGTGTGTGTGTGTGTGTGTGTGTGTGTGTGTGTGTGTGTGTGTGTGTGTGTGTGTGTGTGTGTGTGCGGTCACCTTTCTGCAGGATATCCTGTGGAGGAAACACAGATACAGGTGGTTAAGGTTACAGCTTAAGATTTCAGGATTAAAACAAACAAGAACAAATACTAGACAGAACAGTTCCCTGAACAGTTTTCTACATTGATTAAATTCAATGAACCAAATAAGAAACGGCTTATTGAGTTTAATAACGGATTTATTAGAGTAATCAAATTTAAAAACATACAGACTGATTAAATCCTAATTAAACGTGTATCTGATACTGCAGCTCTTTTCACTGAAATCATCCACAGAAACTTTTCCAGATCTTCACAAAAAATGTTAACAAACCAGACTTTTCTACATGTTTTTACCTTTTAGTCAAATACAAATTCAGCTCTTGGCCCTTAAAGATGAGTATTGATAAAAGCTACAGCCTGTTTGTTGGTTATATAATAAAGAGTCAATTATTTTGGTAGGAGAAACTGATCTGCATGGTTTTATGTGTGAATTTCTGCTGCTGTTTATGAAATCATTGACTTTTTGGTCTTTGGGTGTTTTGTACAACTCTATGCATTTGATATTAAACAGCTCAATCTGAAAAGATTGAGAGCCAATTTTCTTTTTTCACTTCCCATCTTCAGATGAATTAGATTTACTAAAATGTTATCAACCTTTGAGACTGGGGTCTAGATTTGTGGATGTTTGCTTTTTGCACTTTAACATGCCTTATACTACCTTCTGAGTCGTGTGTTTTCATTGGACAGTGGCTGGCTCTGTGAGTGGGTGGAGCTCCAGTATGAAACCCCTCCCTTTTGTCCCTCGTGAACCAATCACGTTCCTTCCTCGCAGGCTTCTCGGTGACGTAGACGATTCGTATGTGCTGACAGCGTTCCCTGTCCTTGGTACTGAGGAAGTCTGGGAGGTCGTTCACCTGAACAGGTAAAACAGATACGATTGACTACAATCTAGAGACACAGGAACTGTAAAAAAAAAAAAAAAAACAGCAGAAAAAATAAATGTGCAGGAGGGATAAATAGTATCTAAGAGATACATTTTTATTAGTTTGGATAAAAATCACAAATATAGGCTACAGGACTCGGAATTTATTATCACCTCCTATAAATTAAAATATTTTATTTGAATTAAAGCTTAGTGGACTTTATGGAGGAAAACCCCTAAATATTTGCAGATGTATGAGAAACTTTAGAATTGCCTCCAAAAATCAATATGAAAAATTATTTATTATATTTATATTTCTATATTATTATTAACAAATAGCTCTGCAACAAAGCTGCTTTTGTTTTAGTGACTTTTTAAATGTTTGTAAAATGTTAAGCTCACAATTTAGCTCAATGATAGAAGAAAATCCCAAATCAATGTAAAGTTGATCAGAACTTTTTATCTCAATCATCACAAAGGAAGTCTCTTTGGATCTTAAATAACCTACAAAAAGTTTTAAAAACTGAAACTATTCTAACGCTCTAGTGTCCAAACTGATGATGCTGATTGTTTTATTTGTCTAAACATGGAAGTAAAACAGCCATTTACCACATGTTTACACATTCTTACATTCCTGAGTCTGAACTAAATCATTCATGTTTAAAATGATTATTTACATACAGAAAACGAGGCTCCTTTATGTTTGTTGTCTAAATGGTTCAGATCTGAAGAGACAGGAAACTTTATCACAGGAATTTAACTGATGTGATGAAAGCCTTATTCACTATTACTGTGTTTTTGATCACTAAATGACTTTTATTTCAGTAGACAGACTGTATTTATCTTTCATTTACACACTGAAACCTGACTTTCATCAGATTTGACCTAAATCTTTCACATCTTCAGAATTCAGTTAGCTTTAAGTTTCCAGCTGGTGTCATTAAACTGTTAGAGAAGAACAACTGTTTTCTGTTGCTCTGACACAAAACGTTAAGCCGAGCTGCTGCAGCCATGATGGAGGTGTCTGAGCGTATCCGTCACTTTAACGCAGACAGGATTACCTTTCAGGATTTAAACCTCTGTCATAATTAGTGGGAATCAGAAGCTTAACGCTGGTGTTTTCTGCTACAACTGACTGTTGCGTAGAGCTGTTTTAACACTGGGATGAAACTATTTTAAGCTTTTCTAAGTTCCAGCTGCCGTCATTCGGTTTAAATTTAATCCCAGGTTGTTGGTTAACCAGTTAATCAGCTTCGTGCAGCAGTGATTACCTTCCATAAACCTCTTCTGCTCACTTGATCATGTAACAAAGATGAAACCAGTTCACTGGTGGGACTTTATGAATATCTAACCTCTGGATCCCTGATAGTTTTTGCATAAGCAGCTGTTCTAATTACAAAATAAAACTTTTGGCCTTCTGATGTTTATAATTAGTGTTTAAATGTTTTATTAGTGTCGCTTTAAATGAGTCAGGTGACCTTTTGTTCTCACACTTTCACTAAAATGAAATCCAACTCTTTTCAAGGTGAGTTTTTCTGCATCTTATGATGGTGAGGATTTACTCACACCTGAACATACATAAGTTCACCTCCTCTCATAAAAATAAATGTTTTTGTGTGTTAATTGATTTTAGCTACAGTTTAAAGGAGAAAAGCACATGGTTTCCAAGGCTGATGCTTATTATGTTTGCTCTGCTGGGACCTGATGATACAGAATCGATATGAATATGAGACAAAGAACTATAGACACGTTAAATAGAAATGTAACAAACACTAAAAACTAAATGTGGCGTTTATTTTCCCGCCTCCTGAAGTCAAATTCTCTTGGGTTTTGACCGGATTAAAACTTTTTTAAACTCACCAGTTCGATGCCGCGCACGCGTCCGAAACTAACAGCCGCCGTGAGCGTGCGCGGCGGGAACTCCGTCAGGTACACGCGCTCGTCGCTCAGCACCACGTGCATGTACACCTTGTCGACGGTCCCCGACACCACCACGCACGGCTCGGAGGTTCGGATCCGCTCGTACACGCCTCGCTCCGCGGTCCGCTTCAGGAACGAGTCCAGCCGGACGTTCCGGCGGGAGAGGAGGACCGAGCCGGTCCGAGCCATCACCGAGCCGCTGTCCGTCGGTCGGTCCGGACACCGGGGTGCTGGATTGAAGGCGGGCGGCTAGCCGCTGGACATCCGCTCGGTTCGGACTGTCAGTTCGTAAAGTTGGAAGAACTGGACTCGGAGCCGAGGATCCGGTTCAGAGCGTGAAGCACTGCTCTCTGATTGGTCCGCACACTGATCTGGAGCGCTGCTGATTGGCTGCAGGATAAAACCGTTATTATAGGGACTCAGGTCTACTGCATGTCAGAATAAAGAACATGGGATGTCCCATCTTCATCTGTTTCACAATCAACACCTCAAGTTCTGCACATAAACACATGTATTATATATTTATATAGTTCTATTTATTCAAATCAAACCAAAAACACTATATGAACTCCAAAGAGACAACAGATGCCTGCCTGGCTCAGCGGCGGCTGGTGAAAAAAATCTGTGGGGCGCTGAAGTGCCACTACATTTCCCTTCAAGACATTTAAATGAACAGTCGAAAAAAATAGAATTATTTTATTTCCTTTTTGAAATGAGCAGTTTCACATACAATAAATCAACCAATTTAAAGTTAAGAAATCACATTACGTAGATTTAAGTGCAACTAAAAAATCTACAGACTTACAGTTTCTGTCAATGAGTTCTGGAGATTACTTTTCATCAAAACCTGATGCAGCACCAGTTCACCACTGCAGCTCTGGAACTCCTGTAAATCAGAGACAGTTCAGTTTTCAGTCTGGTCCAGTGAGTGACCGTCTGGTCCTGGTCCAGTGAGTGACCGTCTGGTCCTGGTCCAGTGAGTGACCGTCTGGTCCTGGTCCAGTGAGGGACAGTCTGGTCCTGGTCCAGTGAGGGACAGTCTGGTCCTGGTCCAGTGAAGGACAGTCTGGTCCTGGTCCAGTGAGTGACAGTCTGGTCCTGGTCCAGTGAAGGACAGGCTTCCTCTGTGGTTTTCAGGTCTGAAGAAGGGACGTCTCTGCTGTGTTGATGGAACAAGCCTCCTTACAACAGAGTGGTGCTGACCAGATGCTGGTGAAGGCAGACCTCTCCTTAGCATGGATCATGATGATGTCACAGACCTGTGCAACTGATATTCAGTTTTAAAATGTGATCTTAAAATGTCTCATAATGAATATTCTAAAGATCTAGCTCAGTGTAAAAATCCAATATGGCTGACTGTCATTGTTCATATCCTAATAGGATCAAATACCGGTACATTTCAGTCAGGATGGCTGGCAGACGTTTTATTTGACAATTTGATTCAAATAAGGCCAAACAGCAAGCGCTTACCTCCAGGTTTTTTTTTTGTGTTTTTTTTTTGTTCTGTTTTTGGTCTTTGAGAGTCAGTGAGAGGGAGTGTAGGCATCTCAGGGTCACAGAGGTGGTGGTGGTGGTGGTGGTGGGGGGGGATCCCTTCACAGCTCATGGGGGGAAGCTGAATTTTAAAGTGCCCATGGCTCGATATTTAAATCAATTTATATTAAACAGGTGTAATCTTTGATGCCTCTAGATTAGCGTTGCACCATTATAACTCAAAATACACCGTAATTATTTCCTAACAAGCAACTCAGAGATCAGAAGAATGCGCCACCTTCCGGTTCTGCTGGGTTTCTCCTTATTTGGCAGCCTGACACTTCGGCTGCAGTAGGGGGAAGTGTCGTCGCGTGAAAGAGAAACGAAACTGAAACTAAACACTACACGGTCTATGAGCAATGGTCGCCAGCAGCACTGGCGTTCTCCTCGCTCCAGTTGTCGTGAACGTGTACTGTATGTGGGCGGAGAATTTACCATATAAGCAAGTCCGGATCACTATGACCTCATAGCGGACTGGAGTGAAAAAAACGGTTTGAAACCTGGGTCTGAAATCTTGAAGAGCTTCTCACTGGCTGTACTAGGAGACCGATAGACACCGTTTTTGCTCTTTCTGACATGTTTAAGGTAAGAACTCAACGTTGCAACATGATAGATAAGTCAGAAAACACGGAAAATGATGCCATGGGCACTTTAAGCATTTGAGGGGGTGACTGCAGGGGGGCAGAGGGGAGGGAGGGGGGGTGGGCAGATAGCTTTTACAGCTCTAGGGAAGAAGCTGTCTCTCAGCCTGGTGGTAGTGGTCTTGATATTCCTGTACCGTTTCCTGGATGGTAGCGGCATAAACAGATCATGACCCGGGTGAGAAGGATCAGCAGCAATACGACTGGCCTTCCTCTGCACTAAAAACTGACAGGTTTCCTGCTAAACAGGATCTAGAGCAGCTTTATTAAACATTTCTGACTTCAGTTGCTACCTTGTAGCACAATGAGCATTTATAAACAATTTTAAGCTTATAATATTATACTTTATCACCGCATTATGAATATTCAACTCTTAAAGGGAAATCTTGTTGTAAAGTTTGAAACATGCTGTGGAGAGTTTGATCACATCTACAGTCATCTGTTGGGGCAGCAGCATCAGAACCAGAGATCAGCTGATAAAGAAGGCAGGGTCTGTTCTGGAACCTCTAGAGCTGATTGGACAAAGGAGGACACTTCATAAAATGAAGAACATGATGGACAACTGTGAGCATCTTCTACAAGACAATAATTCAACAACAGAGTGTCTTCAGCCGGAGGTTCTTCAGATCCGCTGAAACACAGAAGATCCTTCCTGTCTGTCACGGACCACTACAGGAGATCCTTCCTGTCTGTCACGGACTACAGGAGATCCTTCCTGTCCGCAGATAGAACATCTAGAATCATTCTATGAAAAACCTTTAATGAGTAACTAAAAATCTAATGTCCCTCTGTGATTAATAAAGTATTTTGACTGACTGATTCTAGCTGCCTGCTGCTTTGGTTCATCACCCAGATCTGATTCACATCCATTCAGACTCTCCTTGACTATGAACTGATTCTTCATCTATAAGAATTTATGCTCACATTATTTCCCTGTAATACCAGCTGATTCTGTTCTTCTAATGCTGCTTTTTATCCTATTGATTCTGATTTTATTTGTTCTTAGAGGCTCAGATGTAGTTGTTCTACCTTCTGAGGTTCTCAGGTCATGAGAACTGCTTCAAAAACATTTTAATAATGGTTAAATATATTTTAAGTGTCATGGAGCCATTTTTATTCACTTCAAGCCTCATGTTGTTACTGTGGACATGAAAACTATTATAAAAAATAAAGATGTAAATAAAAGCTACTTCAGTAGAACTTTAGGTTACTTGTTGCATAAGTCCGGTTCTCAGAGTAGCATGAGTGAGATGTCTCACTATGGGATACGCCCCCCACCCCGCGTATTCCTCAGAAGCACCTATCTCATTACGCCAATCCTGATTGACTGGTGATCGCAATGCCTGCATCACTCACCCGTTAGATAGCATGCGCCATAATGCAGCATCATTCAAAAATAAGCACCTTTTCTCACTTTGCCCATGCAATAATAATAATGGATTGGATTTATATAGTGCTTTTTAGGGTACCCAAAGTGCTTTGACAGAAGCTCCATTATTCTTTCACGCACACATTTACACTGGTGGTGGTAAATTATGACAGATGTCTGTAGTCACAGCTTCCCTGGGGCAGTCTGACAGAAGCGAGGCTGCCATTCTGCGCCATCGGCCCTTCTGACCACCACCAACATTCACACACAGTCACACAGGCAAGTTGGGTGAAGTGTCTTGCCCAAAGACACAACGACAATCTAACCCAGCTGGAGCTGGGGATTGAACTGGTGACCCTCCGGTTACCAGACCGGCCACTCTACCAACTGAGCTATACGCTGCCCTGTGCAAGGGCAAGGGCTGTCCGGTGAGACATCTCACTCATGCTGCTCTGAGAACCGGGGTTACGCAAGTAACCTAAAGTTCTCATTCATAGCATTCGTTTCGATCTCTCACTATAGAGACTCCCATATTGCCGGACTGCTTATTCTGAGCAACCACCAGCTCTCAAGGAGATATATTCTGATCCCGTAAAGGTTTGGTGCGTAGCACAGCATGAGCCACACTGGGAGAAGTGACATCTAATTGATGGAACCGAGCAAAAGCGAGTGGTGAAGACCAACTTGCTGCTGCACAGATGTCCTGGATGGGGATCCCCCTAAAGAGGGCCCAGGATGTCAAAAGACCCCGAGTGGAGTGCGCCCACAGGCCCACAGGTGCCTGCAGAGCCTGACTCATGTAAGCCAGGGCAATTGCCCCCACAATCCAGTGGGAGAGCCGCTGTTTCATAATAGGTCTGCCTTTATTGGGTTGCGTCCAGGACACAAAGAGCTGGTCACTTTGTCGGAAGGACCTAGTCCTGTCGATGTAAGCACGCAGGGCACGCACCAGACAGAGCCTGTTCAACTGCCTATCCTCGGGTGAAGGAGAGGGTGGTACAGGAAAAGCTGCAATTACAATGGAAGAGAAATAACCCACCACCTTCGGCACAAAGGCAGGGTTGGGTTGCAAAGACACCCTGACATCCCCTGGGGCAAACTTGGTGCAAGAGGAATGAACCGATAGTGCATGAATATCACTGGCGCTTGGCAGAAAGAAACCAAAGCCACCAGCAGAACTGTCTTCAAAGACAGGTGTTTAAGACCAATTTTCTCCAAGGGCTCGATCGGGGGACTGGAGAGACCCTCCAGCACCACTGCCAAGTCCCATGGAGGACCAAGGGCCTAGAGACAGGGAGAAGCTGGCCAACTGTCTTTCCCTCAAAGCCCACATGGCATGCAGAATTTGCCGCCAGGTACACTTTAATAGTGGAGAAGGCCTTCCGTTTCTCAATCAGGTCCTGTAGGAAGGACAGAATCTCCCCCACTGGACACTGAAAGGAGATGTGCCCTCTCCTAGAGCACCACTCCTCAAACACCCTCCATTTGCAGCCATAAAGGGACCTACACTCTTAAAAAAAGTAAGTCAGTTAAACTTAGAAACGAAAGTTCACCGGCTGCCTTAAAAATTTGATTCAATTCAACTTGACCAAACACTTTCTTTCAACTCTAAATGTCAAGTTGTACAAATATCATAAATTATAACCATGCATTGTTTTAACTTAAAATTGTTAGTTGAAACAACAAATCCTGTTAGCTTAGCCATTTAAAAAAAATCAGTTTATCTTGTTCAACATCCACCCGTCCATTTTCTGTAACCACTTCATCCTCCACAGAGGGTTGCGGGGGAGCTGGTGCCTATCTCCAGGGGTCAGGGGGCAGGAGGTGGGGGACACCCTGGACGGGTTGCCAGTCCATCACAGGGCCACACAGAGACAAACAATCAGCCACACACCCACTCACACCTAAGGACAAATTACTAGGAAACCTGAGTACCTGGAGAAAACACACGGGGAAAACATGCAAACTCCACACAGAGAGGCCACAGTGCCGGGATGCGAACCCACAACCTCCTTAATGCGAGGCTACAGTACTAACCAACTGCGCCACCATGCTTGAACATACATACCTTGTTGAACATACATACAATATATATAATGTATAATGTGTATATATATTATATATATATATATATATATATATATATATATATATATATATATATAAATATTTTACTTATATCGTATCACCAATAATCCTACTCCTCCAAACCTGCCAAATTTCACAGATTAAAAAAAAATCTATAACTTGCAAATTTAAGTTGACTGAATGAGAAAAATGTAACGATTTGTCAGAATAACTCATAAATTTAAGTTTTTCTGATCAAAACACAAAAAAGTAAGTTTAACAAGCAAAACTTAACTAGACAAGTTGAGTGAACTTATAAAGATAGATTGAAACAACTTTTTGAGGCTATGATTTTTTACAGTGTAGTGGAGGAGGCTCTGGCATTCTAAATGGTATTAATCACACTTGGTGGGAGTCCCAATGTGTTCAAATTATACTAGGCTTGGGCGGTATTAAGGTAGTACCACATACACCCGATATTGAAAAATAGCAGCGGTATCCGTTTCAATACCGTCATGAAAAAAAATGCACGTTCAGTGTCGGAGTGGAGGTGAGCTGACGGTAACTTTGGGCCGGTCTGGGGCGCTTGCGCCTCCTGCTGTCCGAGCGACTCATTTTAATCAGCACTTCCTTGTTGTTGTGAGCTCCTGAAGCCGCTGGTGTGTTCTGCACACTTAGGGCTTCAGTCAACAGCGAGGTTTTTCCGTTTGGCGGTATTTCCGGTTTTATTTTGACAAGGCAACGGCTATTTCTGGTTGTTCCAGTTTCATCTTAGAAATGAAAGAACGTAGGGAATACATGGATTCGTGCGCGCTTAGCGCTTCAGTCAATAGTGGGACCACCACCACTCCCTTGTTTTACTCAGCATTTTCTTGTTGCAGCGAGGCGAGATCGTGGGTGTGTTAGCGCGCTTACAGTGCTTCAGTCAACAGCGGTAGCTGTCCAAACCGAGCATCAGCTGTTACTGCTCATGGTGGGAGCCATGACCACAAATGCCCGAGCTGAATTAGGGTCCCAGTCCAACCCTGGTCACGGTAATACCGCATACCCCGGTAAAATGTGGAGGAAGTTTGACGGTATTAAAATTTGGATACTGCCCAAGCCTAAATTATACCACTCATGGGTCAGGCCCACAGCACCAGGCACTCCGGTTGTGGGTGAAACACAGTCCCCCCGACCTGAGACAACATGTCCCTGCACAGCGGGAGTGGCCATGGCTGTCCACACAGAAGCTGAAAAATCCCTGCTAGCCAGTGCATTGCTGGCCAATGAGGGGCTATCAGGATCAGCGTGTGGTGATGCTCCCTCAACCTCGATAGAGTGGGGGGGATCAAGGCCAGGGGGGGAAAGCGTACAGGAGGCCTTGCGGCCAGACGTGCGCTAGTGCATCTACCCCCAGCGGTGCATCCACGTCCTGCATGGAGAAAAACAGCAGGCACCACGCGTTCTCCCTGGATGCAAACAGGTCCACCAACGCCCGACCGAAGTGGATCCACACCAGCTCTACAATGGCTGGGTGCAGAGCCCAATCTCCGTACGACGGTACACCCCGGGACAGCAAATCCCCTCCCCGGTTCTGAGTCCCCGGGACATGAGTCGCTCTGAGCGACCGGAGGTGACCAGTGGTCCACAGGATCAGTCTGCGTGCTAGAGAATGCAACTGATGAAAGCGTAGCCCCCCTGACGGTTGGTATAGGCTACCACCATTGTGTTGTTGGTTCTCACCAGGACGTGATGTCCACTGAGAAAAAGAAGGAAAAGCTTCAAGGTGAGGAACACTGCCAGAAGCTCCACGTATTCCTCGCGCATCAGCCTTCGTGGAGGCCACCCCATTCTGACTGACTTGCGTCCGTAGTCACCACCTTCTGTGACAGGACGGCCCCCATGGGCACCCCCTGCACCAGGAACAATGGATGCTTCCAACGGCGCAGGGCCGTCATGCATTCCCCTGTGACCATCACCCTGCAACCCCCATGACGCATGGGGTTCAGTCTGAGTGAAGCCACCCAGCGCTGAAAGTGTCTCATCTACAGGCGAAAAAGTGGAGCCACCAGGATCACAGAGGCCATGAGCCCTAGCAGGCGGAGACACAGCTGAAATGAAATCATGCTGTGCAGGCGAAAATGTGCGAGGCAGGAACTCAGAGTATTCACCCTCCCAGCCGACAAACTGGCGGTGAATGATCTCGAGTCTAGAGCCAACCCCAAAAAGACAATGGTCTGGACTGGGGACAGCACTCTCTTTTTGGAGTTTATGACAAATCCAAGATCGAACAGTTGCTGAACTAATATCCTTGTCTGTGCCTCAGCTTCCTGTTCTGACCGTGCCAGGAGGAGCCAGCCAGTCATCCAGGTATGTGGCCAGGCGGATGCCCCGCCTCCTCAGAGGGGCTATGGAGGCTTCGGTGAAACCATACAAACACCCTTGGACTTAGGGACAAACCAAAGGGAAGCACTGTGTACTCGTAGAAGACTTCCTGAAAAGCAAACCTTAGATACTTCCTGTGCGGAAGATAAATTGGTATAGAGGAGACATTTAGTGCCCTAACCACGACCACCACTGCTCTGTAGGCTTTCTTGGTCAGAGCAACCTGGAAGTGGTCGGTCTTCAACGGCAGTGTGGGACTTCGAGAGGACGCTGTCGCAAGCCTCGGGTGTAGGTGGGCTGCGACCAGCGGTTCCATGGGGGGCATCCGGTGCATCCCAAGCTTCTCCAGGCCCTCAAAGTCCAGGGAGGAAACTCTCGGTATATGGGTCCTCCTGCTGAAGGGATGGTCCTTCGATGAAATGGTGACCTCCTCTAGCAGCTCCAGAAAGACCGGGAGCAGTTGCTTCACACTCCTCGTAGCCTGGGCAATTTCTTCCCCTCATAACGAGACCTGGCGGTCTCGGTCACGACTTCAGGCCATGGGAAGTTGAGCCTAGTTGCAGTGCATTTGCACATGGACTGCATGTTGTTAACCGAGGGTGAAGCGGCTCCATCCATGTCCCGGGGAGCTGGCGGAGCGCCGGGCTCTGCAGCCTGGGGATCATGGGTAAAGACGGCATCATCTTCCTTGTCTGAAATGAGGAGGTCAGAGTCCACCTCATCGTCATCCACATAATTCAGATCGAGAACATCCTCCTCTTGTGAAGCTTCCGTGGCCAGGTCCAGCTGGGAGCCCCAGCTGCCTGCTGCAAGCGGCTCGGCATCCACAGGGAGAGTCCACACAGCGTTGGTGTCTGGCGGTGGGCCAGGCGACGACAAAAACAGGTCTTCACCGGAGAGGCTAGCTTTGCATGCTAAGCATCTCCGGAGACTCTTGGCCATAAAACAGGCACAGTGCCTGCACAAGCCTGGGGCAGCGAGTGCCAGTCGGGCACGTTCCAGCCTGAGGCAATTCACGCAGACCTGGTGTGGGTCTTTCTCCGATACACAGTATTTGCTGCCGCAGCTGCATAATCGGGGCCCTGAGTCATCACTTAATCTGGCATGAGGCAAGTCGGAATTCATTTTGGTTAGCTGGCGTGCTAAACCGAAATGCAAGGAACTAACTGGCATGTTAGCTCAGGTGGCGACTTCAGCTGGGATGCTGAAATCTCCAAAAAATAATATATTCGGCGTCTAAAATTGCTCCAGCCAGGCGTGGCAGAAACGCAGCAGCTAACGTCCGGCGGTGGAGGTTTTAGCTCCAGACTATGGACCGTTTAGCTAGCCTGCTAACACTGAGATATGCTCCTCCAAAGTGATAAGAGGTTTTTGAATGATGCTGCGTTATGGCGCAAGCTATTCAAAGGGTGAGTGACACAGGCATCGCAATCACCAGCCAATCAGGATTGGCGTAATGAGATAGGTGCTTCTGAGAAATACGTGGGGGGGG
>SSNR01000624.1:111134-188696 GCA_006937965.1 Callopanchax toddi | reverse complement strand
GGGCTTGATGCGGGAAACGTGGAACACAGGATGCACCCGAAGGTGAGAGGGCAGCCGGAGGCGCACAGCAGTGGGACTTAAAACAGCCTCGATGACAAACGGCCCCAAGAACCGAGGGGACAGCTTCCGGGAACCCGCCCTGAGGGGAAAATCCCTGGAAGACAGCCACACCGACTGACCAGGAGCGTAGGCAGGAGCGGGGAGACGTCGCCGGTCCGCGATCCGCTTGTTCTGGGCGGCGGTGCGTTGCAGAGCAGCCCGGGTCTGGTCCCAGACCCGACGACACCCGGCCAGATGAGAGCGGACAGAAGGGATGACAGCATCGGGAAAAGAGGAGGGAAGAAGGGACGGCTGAAACCCCAGAGATGCCTCAAAGGGAGAAAGGCCCGAGGCTGCCGACACATGGGAGTTGTGAGCATACTCCACCCAGACGAGATGCTGACTCCAGGTGGTAGGGTTGGTGGAACACAAGCAACGAAGCATGTTCTCCATCTCCTGGTTGAGTCTCTCACATTGCCCATTGGTCTGGGGGTGGTAACCTGAGGACAGTTAAGACTTAGCCCCCAAGGAGGCGCAGAACTGCTTCCAGACCTGGGCAGTGAACTGGGGGCCCCGGTCAGACAGAATCTCAGTGGGGATACCGTGGAGACGAAAAATGTGATGGACGAGGAGCCGTGCTGTAACAACGGCGGAAGGCAACCTGGAGAGAGCAATGAGGTGACAGGCCTTGGAGAACCGATCTATGATAGAGAGAATGACTGACCTGTTGTTGGATATGGGCAGACCGGTAACAAAGTCCAGGGCAATGTGGGACCAGGGTCGACTTGGCACTGAGAGCGGCTGGAGAAGTCCGGAAGGAGAACGATGAGACGTCTTGGCCTTGGCACAGACCGTGCAGGCGAGGACGTAATCAGAAATGTCCTTGTTTAGAGAAGGCCACCAGAAGTATTGGCGTAGGAGCCCGACCGTCCGACTAACCCCTGGATGGCAAGAAGGACGAGAGGAGTGTCCCCAACGGAGAACGGAGGAACGAACGGCTGCGGGCACAAAAAGACGTCCCGGGGGACCACCACCAGGGTCGGGGTCTTGCTGTTGAGCAGTCCTGACACGAGCCTCCAGGTCCCAGGTTAAAGCACCCACGGTGCAGTTGCTGGACAGTATGGGTTCTGGGACGGCAGGACTGGGTTCTGGAGAGAATTGGCGGGAGAGTGCATCAGGTTGAATATTGCGCGTACCTGGTCGGTAGGTGATGGTGAAGTTGAAGCGTGAGAAGAACAAAGACCAACGAGACTGTCGGGAGTTGAGTCGTTTAGCGTCCTTGAGGTACTCCAGGTTTTTGTGATCGGTCCATATTATGATTGGGTGTTCAGCCCCCTCCAACCAGTGTCTCCATTCCTCCAGGGCTAATTTGATAGCAAGCAGTTCTCTGTCGCCCACGTCGTAGTTCCTCTCTGCTGGGGAGAAACGTTTAGAGAAGTAGGCACACAGATGCAGCTTACCGTCGGTGGAAGTTCTCTGAGACAGAACAGCTCCTGCTCCGCTGTCAGATGCGTCCACCTCCATGACGAACTGTGAGGAAGGATCAGGATAGGTGAGTATGGGGGCTGATGAGAAGAGGTCCTTAAGCTTGTTGAATGCTTCCTCAGCCTCCGGGTTCCAAACGAAAGGGATCTTGGTGGAAGTGAGAGCAGTGAGTGGTGAGGCAATGAGACCATAGTTCTTGATAAAGCGCCGGTAATAATTGGCAAACCCGAGGAAACTCTGGAGTTGTTTTCTGTTTTTGGGCTCAGGCCACTCCTTAACTGCCTTTATCTTCTCTGGGCTGGTCTCAACCTTGCCTCCACTGAATACATGGCCCAAAAAACTCACCGTGGTCCGATGGAACTCACACTTTTCAGCTTTGACGTAGAGACGGTTCTCGAGGAGACGTTGCAACACCAAGGCGACGTGACGCCGGTGTTCCTGGAGAGTGGGGGAATAGATGAGAATGTCATCTAAGTAAGCAAAAACAAAAACATTGAGGTAGTCTCTGAGTACATCGTTAACCAGATGTTGGAAAACGGCTGGGGCATTGGTTAGTCCAAAGGGCATGACTAAATACTCGTAGTGACCTATGGGTGTTTTAAATGCTGTCTTCCACTCGTCTCCTTCATGGATCCGGACCAAATGATAGGCATTACGGAAGTCAAGTGTGGTGAAGTAGGTGGATCCTAGGACTGGTTCGAAGGCAGAGGTGAGTAATGGTAGGGAATACTTGTTCTTAATGGTAATATTGTTGAGACCACGGTAGTCGATGCAGGTGCGGAGGGAACCATCCTTCTTGGATACGAAAAAGAACCCTGCACCGACCGGAGAGGACGAGGGTCGTATGAGGCCCGACTGAAGGGACTCAGTTATGTAGGTCTCCATGGTGGTATGTTCGGGTTTGGAGAGGTTATACAGGCGACTGGAAGGGAGCGGAGCTCCGGGGAGAAGATCGATGGCACAGTCATAAGGTCTGTGTGGAGGCAGAGAAGAGGCCAGGTCTTTACTGAACACTTGAGAGAATTTATGGTATTCAGGAGGAACATCTTTGAGGTCAGGAGGAGGACTACTATTGGTCTTAGGAGATCTGGGCAAAGGAACAGCAGAGCGAAGGCACAGGGCTGAGCAGTGGGGACTCCAGGACTCAATGCGGGCCTCGGCCCAGTTGATTTGTGGGTTGTGAAGCTGTAACCAAGGATACCCCAGGACCACAGGAGTACTGGTTGTGGGAAAAACCAGAAACTCTAGCTCCTCCTGGTGGTTACTGGAGGCGGTGAAGAACAGAGGACATGTTTTATGTGTGATGGTGACTAAAGGTTGTCCATCTAAGGCAGAGACAGCTAGAGGTAGGTCAAGGGGCTGAACTGGAATCTGTAATCGGTTAACGAGAGAAGGATTTATGAGGTTTTGTTCAGCTCCTGAATCGACGAGGGCTGGAACAGAGAGGAGGTTCTGATTGAAATGTATACGTATATCTAGAGTGAATCGGGGTTTGTTATTCTTCGAGCATCCACCCACCAATAACCCCGGTGCTATTGGCGGGGGTCCTCTTTTGGGCAGACTGGGCAGAAAGCAATGAGGTGTGAAGGGGACCCACAGTACAGACAGCAGCCCATAGCTTGTCTGCGACTCCTTTCCTTAGAGGAGAGTCGGGCCTGACCCAGTTGCATGGGTTCGGATTGCTCTAGACCGGGTTGGTCACCAGGGGTTTTGTCTGGAGCAGGCATTATGGCTAAGGGAGGAGTTTTAGAGGAGCTGGTAGAGAAGTTAGGTCTACTCACAGGATGTTGACACCGTTCTTTGTGTCTTTCACGTATCCGAGCATCGATACGCCCAGCTAAACTGACCAGCTCCTCCAGAGTCTTAGGGGGGTCTCTGCAGGCAATCTCATCCTTGAGACGATCGTTCATAGAGCTCCAAAAAACTCCTTTGAGTGCCGTGTTGTCCCAACCTGATTCGGCAGCGATGGTACGAAAATCCACAAGAAACTCAGACATGGGTCGGTTTCCTTGTTTGAGGGAAAGAAGGCGTCGAGCGGCCTCATCAGTATCGAGCCCTCCAGAAAAAGTCTGCTTGAATAAACTCAAAAAAGAGTCATATGAAAACAGATGAACATTTTCAGGTGTAATAACAGACTGTGCCCATTGGAGGGCGCTGCCACGAAGAAGACCAGTTACGAAGGTTATCTTACGTTCGTCAGTGTTGAACTTCCGGGGTGCTTGTCTGAGCGCCAGGGTGCACTGGAGGAGAAATCCGCGGGCTTGCTTAGTGTCACCAGAGAAAGTCGCGGGGGTTGGAATATCGGCATCAGGTTGAGCAGGGGAGATTGTAGAGGAACCTGAAGCCTGTGGTGCCGTTTCCGGTATTGGAGCGGCTGCGGACTGAGGAGGGATATTGGATGTTTTACTCACAAGATCGTGAAGGATTTTGAACATATTGTCGAAGGCTTGAGACTGGACTTGGAACTGTTGAGTCAGAGTTTGGTTCAGGTTTTGTTGCTGTTGGATCAACGTTTGGATCAAGCTGTCGTGACGTCCGAGGAGGATTCCCTGTTCGGAAACGGCGCCTCGTAGTTGTGCGGCAGGGTCTGGATTTGGGCCGCTTCGTTCTGTCATGATTTAACCAGACCCTGGAGCCACACAACTGAGGGACACAGTAAGGTAAGTAAAAAACAGATGTTTATTAAAGAAATGTGCTGGTTCTGCTGGGTTTCCGGAGTCAGGATCTTAAGAGAGAGGAGAGGTTGGTGAGCGGAGGGTACGGTAATAATGATATTGCAGTAGTAGAAAGTGGGAAGGCTTACTGTGTCCGTGAGGTGAAGAGCATGGGAGAGCACTGGATGAAGGTTGGTTGGAGGGAGACTGAAAGGAGGATCAATGGTTCCAAGAGAGCTGATGTGCTGAGTGTGAGTCCAAGGGAGGAGTTCGGAGGAGCAAGGACGACAGCCGTGGAGGTGAACTGAAGAGGCAGGAACAGAGGATGAGACACTATAGACAATAATTTTAAGCATAAAGGTACCTGAGTTACCACTAGGAAGTGGAACGAAGCGGCGCCGTCTGAGTGTTGCTCCAATCCTTTTGAACTCCTCCGGTGATGAGGTGATGTGCTGCAGCTGGTGATGAGCTGCAGCTGGTGATGACGATGATGAGGTGCAGCTGGAGGTGAACGGTGGAGGAGGGAGTGAGGACCTGACACAAGTGAGTTTCCCCACTGTGGGATCAATAAACATTCTATTCTATTCTAAATGAGACACATTGTTGTGTCAACACCTCACTCAGATGTTTGAATATGACGCAACAGACAACAGAGAGTGAGGACGAGTGGGCGGGGTTTCAGAACAAATAACGCTGGTTTGTTTTATACAATAGCCAATCAGTGATGAAGACAGGTCAGTGGACATTGTTATTGATTGATAATAAGGATATAATGGTTGAAATGAGTGTCAATAAAGTTATTTCAAAACCGCCAAACTGATGCCAAAACCGCCCAAAATTTTTGGCTCTTCAGTAAATTATCAAGTCAATAACAGTAAAGTAAATCAGACATTTTCAATCAAGTCTAAAACAGAAACACAACATGTTTCAAGGTCAAAGATTTTAATGCTGACATGTAACCTGGTCATTTTTAAACCAAATCAGCTTTTTCCTCAAACAGGAGGGCGTAAGGAGGAGACTGATGCATCATTACAGTAAAGATAAATTGCTGTATCTATAAAATCTATGACCAATAAAAAACATGAACTCTGATGAACAGGTTGAAAAAAACAGCACTGTTTGATATTATAATGAAAAAAGAATCATGAGTATTGAATCATTTTTCTGATCTTAGAAAAGCCAGAGTGCTGTACATTGGTTCTGTGATAAAGAGTTCACATTCTGGATTGTTCTGTTGTTATCTGCACTTTAAGCACATAAAAGTTACAACACAACAATAACATTCAGTAAAATGCAAGTTGCATTACTTGTACTGGAACTTAGCTCGTCTCTCTTTTAAAGCAGCAAAGTGATCTATAACCCTCTCATTGAAGTCAGGCATGCTCCTGACTAGTTCCTCTCAATGGAAAGCATGGCCAGTGCGTTTAGACGCTCCTGCCCCATTTGCAAGAAAGTCTTTATTCTTTTTAGGATTGAAAAAACACCTCTCAGCTTCAGCTGTTGTCATCAGAGTTGTTATGAGGATGTTCAACAAAGCTACAGTCTCAGAAAACGTGTCCTGGAGTTTTTATCTCATTAGAACCTGGTACAGGGCCAGTACACCACAGCAGCCCCTGAATTCAGGATTCCCCCTCATCTGTTTCACATGTCAGTGTCAGGCTTTAATTATGTTAAACTATAAATATTGCTTATTTTCTCCTGGATGCTTATTCTGTTTTAACTAGTGTTCTTTTATTGATGAACATTATTAAATCATTGATATTATTAAACTATCTTAGAGATTTTGTTTCCAGGATAAAACTTAATAAGTTCGACTTTTATCATCATCAAATCAAAGAACAAAAGTCCAAACAAAAGATTTCTGTGGGAGTTCAGCATTCGGTCACGTGTTTTTCCTGCAGAAACTGATGGGGCTGTGTTCCCGCCGAGTCCTGACGGAACTGACCGAGTGGAGCCGAAGCGACGGTGCCAGAAGCAGCTGCTGATATCAGACAGAAACGGAAACCGCTGGATTTTTCACCGATTAAAAACCGAAAACACACCGCAGGGATGTCGGCGCTGAGCAGCTGGGAGTTGTGCGTCAAATACGCTCTCTTTATCTTCAACTTCGTCTTCTGGGTGAGTAGAAAGCAAATAAACAGCACTTTAAAAGCTATTTTACCTGAAAAAAAATTAATCAAGGTATTCAAGTTTCAAACGAGGAGTAGAAACAGCTAACAGCGGAACATACAATGGTTATTTTTATGAATATTTTTAATTGTAGAAAACAAAATCATCATGATTTTTTTTATATTGTTCTTATAATTTGTTAAACTTCTATTAATACACCAGAGAGTCACAAAGGCACCTTTTAGCTGGACACAGGCCCGGCGCCAGTGGGAGAGTGGGCGTTGGGGGGGCGACCCGGTGCTTGAGGGGGTGGGGGGTGATTGTCACCGAGGTGGTGCGCTTCCATCGGTCCCGACGGTCCGCGGCGCGCGCCCGCCCGGCCCACAATGAGTGCTCCTCTACCGTGGAGCGCAGCGGGACTACAGAGCTGCGCACATAACGCACCTGGGTTCGGACCTGATCTTTCAAGCTGATCAATAATCATTTTATTCCGCCTTTCTGATCCAAATGAACCACGGACCAGTACTTATTTAATTATGATCCATCCTCCTACCTTCATTCGTGGCTGATGAGCTCAATCTCCTCAGAAGGAGATCTTTCCTCCACCTCGAGTGCAGGCTGGAATCCGAACACCGGTACAGAGTAGAGGAGCTGACAATACGGTTTTTCAGAACCATGAACAGAACATCACTCGTCTCTAAAACCGATGAGGAATGAGTAACTCCGACTCTTTCATCTCTGTTTTTCAGTAATGGTTCCACCTTCTCACGCTCCAAAAACGTACAACATATAACAAGCGTCCATGATGAGTACTTAAATTGTTTATTAAAATGTTCATATTTTTCATTTTGTATGGATACAAATTTAAATAAAAATGTTAGAACTAGTTGAACATGTTTCTATGATTAATAGAATTTTACAAAATTTTCAGGGGGCGATGTAGTTCATTTCGGGGGGCGACGCCCCCAAACGCCCCCTCGTGGCGCAGGGCCTGGCTGGACAAATCAGATAAAAACATAAAACTCAGAATTAAATAACAGGAAAAGCTATTTGGGAAAAAATAAAAATGGGTTTCATATTATGACCCATACAGTTTAATGCTAATATGAAACCACACTGGCCCTGCGATGGACTGGCGACCTGTCCAGGGTGTCCCCCGCCTCTCGCCCCTTGACCGCTGGAGTTAGGCACCAGCTGCCCCGCGACCCTCTGTGGAGGATTAAGCGGCTACAGAAAATGGATGGATGGAAACCACACTGTGATATGATCCAACAGTTCGGTAGAGGTTTATGTTTTGTGTATGTCGCTCAGCTCGACCATCACAGATCATTCTTGAGGAAAAAGCCTCAGGTTGTATTTGTGTTGTGTAATTTGCTCAATCAGCAGTAAAATCAGCATCATGACATCATTCTGTGAAGTAAACCAGGAAATCTGACTGTAAACCTCCTGATCCAGTCCTCATCTCTTCCATTTACAGACACAGTTTCCTGTAATCTTTTAAAGGGCCTGCATCAGCAGTTTTTCAGACTTTCTGAGGGTATTTCAGAGTTTATTTGTTGACAGATTTTTCACTCAGTTGAATCCTTTCCTTGCACATGATGAGCCCTTTCAGAGGTTAGTTTTTAAATCATCCAAACTGAGAGAAGCTCCATAACTCAAAAGATGAGCCAGTCTTGTGTATTTCTTTCTCAATAACTCTCAATGGTTGAAGCTTTAAATTTCTAAGTATTAAAGTTCAATCCATCTAAAGAAGGGTTAGCTTCTGGAATTTATTGTTGTTTCTCCCATTCCTGTTAGATATGGTTTGCTGTGTTGGGTTTGGCATTTCCTTTGTTTTGTTTGTGAAGATATCAGATGGACTGTGGACAGATTTAATACATGTACGCTGGACCAAACTGTTTATATCTGCTGAGATTGTTTACTGACAGAACATCCCGAAGGGAAGTCAAACTTTTAGAAAAAATCCTGACATTTAGTTAGTTTACACATTGAATAATGCTTATACTTAAAATTCAGTAGAATAAAAATCAGCCCACCGAAAGCTTCTCGTGAGGTTAGTTTGGGGCATTTCAGGCCTAATTTAAAACATAATTTAGCATTTTGAGTTAATTGTATTAGTATGAAAGAAGTCATGCTCTAACATCACTAATAAACAAATATATAATTTTTTAGTTTGCATATTTACTAAATCAACATTTTACCTTAAATTTTTAAATGAATTACTTGCATAATAAATGTTGTAAAATTTTGCTGCCCTAAAAAGTTCCAGAAAAAAGTTTAAACCATTATTTTTGGAATCATTTTTGCTTTAAAAGTAACTGAAACAATCTGTTTTGCTATATTTTTGTGGTAGAATTAAATAATCTCATCTACACCTTCATTATCAGAAGATCAACTCTGTTTTAAGAAAACTGGAAGTTTTTTTTTCATTTATTTCTGTATTTTGAAATTTTATTTGTAGTATTTCAGGTTTTTTCCAGTAGGGGGCGCCCACAGGACTGAAAGTGTTTCTTCATTTCTCCAATGATTAGGTTAGGCTCCATGTTTTCAGAATTAAAGGTCACATTAAAACAAACTGATAAAAAGTTCCAATCTGAACATTAGAATGGGTTTTTATATGTTTTCAGTTTCTTTGGTTCCAGTTAATTATGCTGTTAGAATTTGGGTGTGTTATTTTCAAACAAAAACAGTAAAGAGGAGGAGGTGAAGGAGGCTCGGCTGTTGTTGGTTTTACTGGGTTGACTGGGAGCAGATCAGCTCCAGTTACCTCAGCAGGGAGTCCCAGTCTGGACCCCCGAGGGTCTCAGATGGGCTGTGAATACACCTGAAGAGTTTAATGTCCTCATTCCAGCCACAATGTCATCTCTTAGTGGTACTCATTTATTTACATTTTTAATGTTTTCCTCCTCCTTTTGTAGGGAAATGACATTAAAAACACATCAGTTCTCTTTGACCTTCGACACCAATAAGAGGACGATTAGGACGTGTTTAGGTCTTATTCCTGTATTTTATTAGCCTGGGAGGTAAACCAGACTAAAGTCTGCAGAACAGAACTGAGGTCTAGTATAATAGGCTAGTATTTATGTCATTCTCTGATGAATGTTTTAGCTAGTTTTATACTTTTATTTTATCTTAGTTTCAGAGGTCAAAGGTCAGAGTCACCTTTTTTCAGTTAATTTATTTGTTAATTTTTTTTGTGATTAAGTCTCACGTCCAGCTGCTGTCAGACTCGGCTTTATAGCTAATTGTTCTCACCTGCTATCTGAGCTGCTACCTGTTGGCCCCTCCCCCATCTTTCCTACCTACACAGGTGAGAAACAAAGGGCGTGGTTCAAAAACACACAAAGAACAAAATTCCCTGCAGCCATCTGAGCTCTCCTTGCTCTGTTTTTTCTCCTCACTGAGTCAAAAGTTTTCCCCTGAAGAAGTAGAAGCCCTGATCTGAGAGCCATGAAGGGAATGCAGTGCCTTAGATTCTCCATGTTTGTCTTCAACTTCCTGTTCTGGGTAGGTAGGAGACATCAGCTATGGTTCAAACACAAACCGTTTGTATGAAAGCTGCCTGTGTTCTGGTTCTGATCAGCTGTTGTGATCATCAAACTCACCTGTTGATGTTTGCAGCCTCATTTTAACAGAAGTGATCATTTCTGACAGGAATGTTTAGGATGAGATAAATTATGAAGAATCTGTGCTGGAGGTGTCGGCGGGACAACGGAGCCATAACGTTTCTGTTGGAGTAATTAGTATTTAGCTTACAGGTGACAGAAAGTTCAGGGTGGTCTTAAAGGGACAGTTCAGATATTTTAAAGTGTTTCTGTGAAAAAGTGAAGAACTGTTGTTGTACCTCGTATAGATAAACCTTTGAATGATAATTTTAAATAGTTCATTGCAGATGAACAAATGTTTTTAAAAATCGGATGAGCTGATGGAACATCTTTGAGACAGTTGTAGCTCTTACTTGCTTTAAATGGCTTTTGAAAAGCCTCAGTTTAGAGAAATGGATCAATTCTGAGTAAACTGATGAGTTGGTCTTCAAACGACACAGAACTAATAATACATTATTTGACTGAATTGTTTAGAGATGCTTTGACAGCAGATAGTGGGTGTCAACATGTGCTTGAAATCCTTAAATGCTCAAGATTTAAAATATATTTTCCCAACTAAGTGAAATAGTTCGTAGTGCTGTAAGAGATCTGACACAATGCAGTGAAATGTTCGTTTTGAGCGTTCGTGTCACTGTAGAAAATATCGGTTAAACAAACACTCTTGGTAATTTTCTGGACATTTCTGTTTCTCCTAATGCAGATCTGAGTGAAACACCTGTGAAAACATTAACATCCTTCACTTCTTTGGGACTTTTTTTAGTGTGCACACACACACACACACACACACACACACACACACACACACACACACACACACACACAGTGCATGTGTGAATGAATCATGTAAAGTGCTGGAAAATTTTCAAAGACCCCTTGAAAGTTCTTAATGTAGATGTAAGACCCCTGAGTTTGTCTGATCAGAGCTAGTCTGTTTCTACACACTGGTGAGATGTTCATTCCTTTACCACAGAGCTCCACTTCAGAAGGGCTGAACTCTCTCTAAATGTCCCAGACCCCCTTCAGAAGGTGGTTTTAGTAAAACGGGCAAACATTCAACCAGTTAAAACCAGTAATGATTAACTTTAATGTTGTTTCACCTCCTTTAGAGACACAAACTCACCCTGACTGGGAACAATTCAGAGTTTGGGTTTGTAGCTCAGATTTGTTCATTAGCTGCTGTTGTTGCTGTAATTATGTGTTTAAACCCAGAACACACACCTGCTCGGTGTGTGTTCTGGGTTTAAACACGGTACACTAACCACTGTTTTGGCCTGTCTGTGGTGTTGTCAGCGAATGACGCCTAATTCAGCGCCGAGATGATGTAAAACAACCAGAGTAGAGTTTCTACAAACACATTTAGAAACCCTAAATCAGCCAGAAACTTTCCCCACAATCAACAAACAGGCCTGGACTTTAATGTTTTACCTATACAAGAGGTCCTAATGGAGCCAAAAAGGAAATGATCGGTCAGGTTGAATCAATCCTCAGAATCAAATGATGTTAAAAAAAAAAGTCTGTTTAAACTTTTAAACTAAGTGGAAAAATGTGTTGATCTTTTTGTCAGTTAATTTTTGTATTAAAGGAACATTTCAGACATTCTGACATGTTTGTGTAAAAGTTATAATTTCTAGCTGCATTCTGAACAGCCTCTGTTCTGAGAAATAGTTCACGCCCTTCAGGACTGATGAGCTAACGGCTAGTCTGAGCAGCTAAGACTGAATTGTTGCTGCCACCTTAAATCGGCTCCGATCTTTAGGTGGTTCCCCTGGTGGTATTTCATGAACCTTTTCTCTGTTCAGTTTCACATTACATGGTTACAGGCAAAGCAGGAAGAGAAGAACAAAAGAGCTGCTCAGATCTGGGACGGTCCAGCCTGGCCCAAAGTTAACCCCACCGGGATAATGCAGGCCAGTCCAGTCCGGACCACATCCAGACCCAGGGCAGATGCCGTCAGCCTGAGCGGCTCGGTACAGGGATTGCGCTGGTCGATCCAGACACGCCTCCTCCTTCTGGACGCAGGTCCGTGCACAGCAGCGCAGCACCTCAGTCCACTGAGCTGCATGTATTATTGATGGGGATGGGGATGCAGCCTATTTCTGCATCCTTGGATTGAATTATTGGTGGGGGACAATTCAGTGATTGCTGGGTATTGGTGGGGACACGTCACCTTTGTTCATGCCAAATCTCCGCCCATGTTACAAGGAGTTACAGACATGGAATTCTGCAGTTATTTAAGGTGGCACTCTGCGGTTGGTTGCAAGCATAAATTTTCTTGGTAGAAAAATGAACGTCCTCCAGAAGCTGATATGTGCAGCATTTTTCTCTGTATCAAAGTTTTCTAAATGTTTAAATGACATTTCAGGTCTATATGATCTATGGTTGGAGTTCCACAACATCTGTTAGTCTGCTGAAGACCGACCTTCCTTCTATAGACCCCTTTGCATTCTTTCTGAACTTTTTCAGCCAATAAAATTCAAATTTCTGCATTGTCGGCTGTTAGTCAACGTGCACGCGCTTCGAGCAAACCTTGATTTGTGAAGTTTGAGTGATTAAATCCTACAATGTAATCATAGTTTGAATAGCACAGTTTATGCCCAGCTTACAGACCAAAGTAATGCTTTGTGTGCACGCGCGTGTCGAGGTGTTTTGGGAGGAGGAGCCGTTGGACGTTGGATTCAAAATCTGCTCTTTTAATCCGGAGAGCGGCTTTAATTCTGGAGGACGTTCATCATAATGGGTACATTATTCTTAGTATTTTTTTCTAAATGAAAATGATGTCCTGGGAGTTTGACCTACGGACTTTTTTTATAGGTTGAAAAGTTTTCATCTTCAATAAAAATATTGTTTCTTTAATGACATTCTTTACAGTTCTGTAGGTTTTAGCAGCCACTTGTGATCATTCTGGATCCTGTATAGATAAAATAAGGCTCAGCCTTATCAGCTGGTGATATAAATAATATAAGTGTTTGTGGTTGAAGCAGATTAGTCATTGTAAGAGCTGATGTCTATTTATAACCTCTGGGATGTTGTGGAGGTTTTTTTTTTTTTTTTCTTTAGGTTTGAGCTGAATAGTTTCACAACAGATGAATGAGTTTTAAATCTACATTTTGACCTCCCAGATTCATTCTTCTGTTGCTGCTGAGGTCGTTGTGGTTAATGAGCGAACATGTTTTCATCTTAAAACGTCTCCAGAGTGACTTCATGTACAATAACACTCCATTCCCTCAGTTCAGGTTCAGTTTCTATGGATGCAGCAGATAGTTTCATACATTCCTCTGCATCGCTGCTGTTGTTTCTGTTTGAAGAATCAGGTTTTTATTAAACCTCACTCTTTACATATTTTACCCTTTACTAAAACAAACACTAAATGTTTAAACTAAAGTTTTTTACTTTGTGTCAGAAGCATTACATGTGAACAAAGCTGGTCATTACTACCGTAATCAGCTTAAAAACACTTTATCAATTAAAAATGTGATGTTAAACATGTTTGTGAACTCTAGAAGAAGTTTGCCTCAGTCTTAATCAGGTTTCCTTGTCATTTGACTGATTGTTGGGAATTTAGTTTTCCATCATCATTGTGATCATGGGCCAGAAGGCTTTTGTTCAGGTTTGTTCTCATAGCTAACAAGGACTGAAACAGGGACATTTTTGTTAATTCTGGAAGCCTTTAGGAAATGATGTAGGTGAAACGGGTCATTTAGCTGTTTTGGTTACGATGATTTTGTGTTGAGCTGTTCTGCCTCCAGCTGATAAATACCACTTACATTCTTGACAGGAGGATTTATTGTTTCTCTGGATTTTACAAAGCTGAGGCTTAGAAATACTGATTTGAAACGAAAGCTGAAACTATCATCAGATAAAATTGTGTTTATGGTTAAATTCAAATGTACAACTTTTGGATGTTCTTAGGAACAATAAATACTTCTTTTTTTTTTTATGGCTTAAAGATTTATAGCATTGCTAGCAAAGACCCATTCAAAAAAATGGCTCTGTGTTAGCCATAGCTTTTTGCAGCTACCATCCATCAGTTCTTTGACTTCTTTTTAGAGATTTTTGTCTTAAATTGCTCAGTATTTTCAGCAAGTTGCATCTCAATCTTTACATCTTTTTTTGCCAATTATAATGTGGTTTTAATTCAAATCAACAAGGTGAATCAAGATTAAATGTGTTTTTAAGTTCAAATCCAAACTGACTTGCATGCCTTTAAATTCCCTCTTGGCTTGAATAAGTTGCAACTTGATGTCATATCAACTTTCTCTCATTGTGGCTAATGCAAACACAGCCTGTATGGGGATTATCTTGACCAGCAGAGAAATATCCCCAGTATGGAGGCCAGACTCTACTGGAGCAGTGAGCTGATGGTCAGGGAGGTCAAAGGTCAGATTAGACACCTGTAGGATGAGTAAACTGTTTTAAACCAACAGCAGTGAAACTTTAACAAAGTTACAACCATCAGCTGAGATGAGCAGAAGGAACAGAATGTAGGAAACACGTTGAACAGAATAAGGCTTTGTTTCATGGCCGTCAGTCAAAGGAGGTTTTATATAATGTCTGCTAATCAGATTTTATAAATCTGAAATGTGCGTTTTTAAAGCCTGTTTCCCTGTTTATTTTCTTTTTATTTCCTGTTTCAAGTTTTTCTCCCTCTGTTTTAGAGTTTTTGTAACTTAAAGGGAATAGGGACAGGATTCGAAATAAAAATAATCATGCATGCTCAGTTTTAAGTGATGAAGCATTTTAAATCAAAAAGAATGAGGCCACCCATGTATCATTCCATATTCTTGAACAGGCTGTGAGCTGTAAAATGTTCTGCAATTCGGGACCGAATTTCTCGCACTGTCCTACGGATGTGACGTCAACTGACGCTGCTGCGCGTTCTGGAAGCTAAAAAAGTCATGTATATCCAGTAGGTGGCAGCATTGCACCGTTGTGTTGTGTTGCTGGTCAATGGTGGACTTCATCCGTCTGTATCGGTGGTTTTTCTCATAAAACTGGTGTTATCTTGTCAGCGTTTATGGAGCTGAAAACCTCTCTGATGGATTATAGGGTTTCACAGAGCTAAAGGTGCTGTTATAGGCGACCGCACAGCAATCTGTGGATGTTTATGGGTCTCTGGACTATAGGCCTCAAATCCCCAACTGTTTCCTGGACCTCAGTCCGCTTACAGTGCATCTTTGTGATGTATATCTGTGAAAGGCGCTATATAAATAAACTTTACTTACTACTTACTTACTAAGGCAGCTCTGCTGCGCACGCTCCTCTGAGTGCTCCAGAGCTCCACTCCGTGATGCGAACTTGAGAAATCTAGGGTGATGGAGGCGGTGGGACATGCCTTTCCTTTTCCTTTTGTATTAATTACATGTATTTTTATTTATGGAATCATGTCTCTGGCTGCCTTTGATTGAACCCTTATGAGATAGTGAGAAGTTTGTGCGTGCTCCCGTTCAAGGCTGCAGTTATTTGCAGCGCCAGGCGCAGCGCTCATGAGGTTCGTTTCTCAAAGCTGACCCTATTTCCTTTTAAATGTTTCAGATCAGAAAATTTATCATCAAAGAAAACCTAAGAAAATATAAATTTCAGATGTCATTTTTTAAGGGAATTAAAGCTGCACTGTGTAATTTTCAAACAAGCTAGGTTTAGCTAGCTATTTTACTCAAACACGTCTCAGAGGTCTCAACCCTCCTGTCGGGTATAATCCTTATGCCGTGCCTCCCCCCCGGATATGGGACCACACATTGTCACAGTAACAATAGAAGGCAAAACGCCAACCGTTGAAACACTATGCTAATGGTCTGTAAATATCTTGGCTCCTTGTTTTCCTTTTTTTAAGTGACAAGTTGACCATCTCAAATAAACTCAGCATTAAGTTGGTCTTTTATTTTAGAAACAAATGTTTTAGTGCTGGAGAAGCAACATTTTTATTAGTACTTGACTGGTTATATTTTATATATACAGTACATGCAAATCTGACTTTGAATACACTAGATTCAGTGCATCATTCAGCGCTAAGATTGGTAACTGATTCTAGTTTTTCACTCATCATTGAAGCTTGTTGAGTTTGTGGGTTGATCTTCAAGCATTTGCCGAAACAGAGTGCAGATTAAGGCGATCAGTCCCCAAAGTTACCAATGGGAAAATGCCCGATGGCCAGTCCTCATCCAGACCCAGAGCAGGTGCCGTTGGCGTGCGCGGGCTGCGAGGGGCTCGTGCCGATTGATCCAGACACATATGCCTCCTTACTCTGGACGCAGGTCCGTCTGCAGATTCCGCACACAGCAGCACCTGGTCTGCTGGGCTGCATGTATTATTGGTGGGTTGCAGCGCTATTTCTGCACCCTATGATCAAATTATTGGTTTGGACAATTCAGTGATTGCTGGGTACTGGTGGGGACATGTCACCTCCGTCCATGCTAAGTCTACGCCCATGGTTCTGCTGCCCTCTTGGTCAGAACTTCCTTGGAAAACAGAACCTGAATCTCAGTGGGATTATTCCTTGTAAAAGAGGTCAAATAAATAATAAATGTTTCTGTAACTTCTACATGTTTAAAACCTGTAATGAAGGTCAAACCTTCAGGATACATTAAGACTAAACCACTGCTCATCAGATCGGTTTCTCTGGAACAACCCAGACCTTGAGTGTGTGAATGTGTGAAATGTCCTGCATCAGGGTAAGAGGTTTTCTTTTGTAGCTTGCAGGTACTGCAGTTCTGGCTGTGGGACTCTGGCTCCGTTTTGACTCCAGGACCAAAGGACTGTTTGAAGGAGAGGACTCGCCCTCAGTCTTCTTCACTGGTAAAACCTTTTACTGCTACATTACGACAACACAAAAACTATGGAGAGCCTTTTGAGTCAAATTTTAATAATAAAAACTCAAATGTCCCCTTGAAATAAAAAAATTAAGAAAATATTCTAATGGGGAGCTTTGTTCATTTATTTACATATTTGTGTTTTTTTTAAATTTCATAATTGTGTTTTATTTTTGACACTTCTATTTAGTAAAGCGATCATGTATTTTAGGGATTTTTATTTTTAACTCCGTTTTTATTTTATGTTCTTATTCAAATAAGTGGGTGGGGTTTCTCTGTGGGCGGAGTCTGATCGGACTGCAGCCCCTGGCTGAGACAGACACTTTCAGGGGAAACTAATAAAACCAGTGCTTTAAGTGATCCTGACAACAAAAACAAACATCTGTATAAAAACTCATCCTCTTGGTTCCATTAACCGTCAGGACATTTTAGTTTTTTCTAATGCAGATTTTAGTGGGGAGAAAAATGGAGTAAAACACCAGTGAAAACGTAAAAATCCCTCACATTTTTATGGACTTTTTAGTGTGTACCTTTCATGTATGTATATGTAAATCATGTAGGTGGTGGATAAATCTCGTAAAGACCCATTGAATGTCCTTAAACTGCTTGATTTTGGCAAAGGTGTAGGAACCCTAAGGTCATTTATCAAACAAGATGACCACCGTGTTGTTTTAACTCATCTTTTAGGGTTAAAATCCTAGCTGCAGCACAGCTGGAGTTGAAGGTTGTTTATTAGTTGGTTGGAGCTGCAGCACCTGATCACAGAAGCTGGGCGTATAAAGGGCAGCTGAGGCCAGCGATGGCCCACAGCAAGGCGGGTCCTCAGGCCCGGCAGAACCCTCCACACACTGCTGTCATTCTTCACCGTGGGATAGTTGAGTCTTTGTTCCTTGAATTCTGAGGTCTCAGAGGAACCGTCACAGAAAAGCCGACTCGCTCCACCCGCCTTCTCCTGTTTCGCCTCCAACAAGCTGATAAGAGGAGTAGGCAGCGAGGAGACGGAGGACGGGTTTGAAATGACAAACATCTTAATGGCTTTATAGGAGGATTTGTGTGGCTGTTCTGGTGGTTTTTCTTTATCCTTTAAATCATGATTCATCCACATGACGGGCTGAGAACAATAAAAACATCACATCATCGCTGACTATCTGTGGTTTGGACGTCTCTGCTCAACACTAAATTATTCTTCTTAAACCAGCTGTGACACAACAAGCAAACTAGTTGTGTACATTTACATTCTCTGAAATCGCCTCAGGATTTGTCACAATAAACCTGGATTCAGATCAGCTGATTGGAGCAGCCACAGAGTCATCTTCGTTAGACTTTAACCTCTCCACAGTGAGGCAGAATGGAAGAATTTTTAAATAACAGAAGATTTCTGTCCTGCTGAGGTTACCATGGGTAAGGTTATCAAAACCTGCCAGGAAAACACTGAACAACATCATGATATGGTTAGGGCCAATTTCTAGACCGTAGTTGGAAGATTAGGTGCACATTTTAGCTTAACTGTTAGAGATATGAAGGGTAGCTATAGGAGATGATAGAATGGTTGAGACTTGTTGTTAAATGGTTAAGTTTTTGTACAGTTTACCATCAACACCCCGACTTTGAGTTTGTGGGTCAAAAACTGAAAGATCTGGGGAATAAAGAGCTTAAGTAAGGTCACCGTGACCTGAGGCATTACCTTCAACATCAAAACTATAATCCCAGAGGAAACTGGATGTATGAGTGACTTGTTGAAGCATTTTGATTATGTCATCGCAGGATGTTCTAGCTGTAGACAGGAAGGATCTCCTGTAGTGGTCTGTGATGGACGGGAGGGATCTCCTGTAGTGGTCTGTGATGGACTGGAAGGATCTCCTGTAGTGGTCTGTGATGGACGGGAGGGATCTCCTGTAGTGGTCTGTGATGGACTGGAAGGATCTGCTGTAGTGGTCTGTGATGGACTGGAAGGATCTCCTGTAGTGGTCTGTGATGGACTGGAAGGATCTCCTGTAGTGGTCTGTGATGGACTGGAAGGATCTGCTGTAGTGGTCTGTGATGGACTGGAAGGATCTCCTGTAGTGGTCTGTGATGGACTGGAAGGATCTCCTGTAGTGGTCTGTGATGGACTGGAAGGATCTCCTGTAGTGGTCTGTGATGGACTGGAAGGATCTCCTGTAGTGGTCTGTGATGGACAGGAAGGATCTCCTGTAGTGGTCTGTGATGGACTGGAAGGATCTGCTGTAGTGGTCTGTGATGGACTGGAAGGATCTGCTGTAGTGGTCTGTGATGGACTGGAAGGATCTCCTCTGTTGCAACAGATCTGAAGGAGAAAACGGTGCTGTCATACAGTGCTCTCCTCTAATTTCTTGGTCTGTTTACATCCAGTCATGTTTCAAGATGGCTCTGGGGGGCGTGTTAGTCATGTGACCGACGGACCGATTCTGGCTGGGTCCTCATCTGTGCTTCAAGCTGTAGCTGCATGGCTTTAGTGTTATTTAAACATCTGACTTTTCTAAACTTCAGTCTTCACATGTTTTCTGTAAATATATTTTGGTGTTTTTATTTTTCTACATTTAACTTTAGTCTTTTTGAGTTCATTTCCCCAACATTACACCAGCTGCCACTGCCATCCAGTGGAATTACAGCTAAACTACAGTTGGATGTAATAATTTGTTGCCATATTTTAAATTTCAGGGCTGGCCATTTTTAGCCATTATTCTAAGTTTAATTAGGAAATGTAGTTATGTATTTGTAGGAAACGATATCCATTAGCCCTTCTCTGAACATGTGATTTCTTCAGAATAAATTAGCATTTTTTAATGATGAAGCCAGATCTGAAAGGCAGCATGCTTTTCTCCTGCTAAGACACTCTAGAGAAACTACATGCTAGAAAAGAAATATTCCTTAAGGGCCAATAAAAATGACTATTCTGGGACAGTTGGGGAGGTAAAGCACACGTTAAGCAGGAGGTGGATGAGACCTGGGAGAATTAGGACCTGCTTTTATGAGGCAACGGTCTCAGCCCAAACAGGGAGATCTTTATGTTGACATTAGAGTTAGTTGGATGTTTAGTTTGAATCTAGATTTAATTACCAGTAGAGCAAAGTGGTAGAGGAAGACACCTGCCAACTAATCGAGGCCAAACCAGACTGATTACAGAAACGCCTCATTCCAAGGAGCTACAGTTACCTTTATAAAAAAAAAAAAAAAAAAATGCTGAAATACTCATCAGCTACAAAGAGAAGTGGATGATTTCTCATTTGATTAACTGGAGCAAGTGTTTGGAAAATAGTGTTATAAATATCTGTGCACACAAAGATCTTCAAAGAAACTTTTCCTAACCTACAGGAGCTGGATGTTTCTGGATTCAGGTTGTTGATTTTGCTTGTCTCAAACTTTTGTTTTTTTACTCTTCAGCTGCTGGATATTAGAGTTTCCTGTGCAGCTGAAGTTCCTGTTCATGGATAAAAAACCTGATGTAGTTTATTTGATGTTGAAGCTAAACCACCTCACTCCATTATCACACCCACTCGATGATGAACTGGTGTTTTCCTGTAGGAGTCTACATCCTGATCGCTTCGGGGGCTCTGATGATGGTCGTCGGCTTCCTGGGATGCTGTGGAGCCATTAAAGAGTCGCCATGCATGCTGGGACTGGTGAGTCATTCTTTGTTTTTTATTCAGCATTTAAAGGGATGAACACACAATATGTAAACATTCAGTCGTAATTTAAATTTATGGAACTGAAAACATTTCTTGATACAACCTGGTCACAAAGTGTCATTTATCTAAAGTAAGGACCAGTGACATCACTCAAAGTGGGTGGAGTCTCTAGAAACAGGAAGTAGTCCTGACTGGAGCAATACTCATGGATAGTCGGATCAAGAGAGACGCTGCTGCAGATCAGTGACAAATTAGCAGCTAATTTGGGGCATTTAGAACAACTTCAGCTCATAAAGTCAAACACTGTTACCTGTTGGTAAACCTCTTTATTTCACCATGAGATGGTTTAGTAGGTGTTGATGCTGCTGCTGCTGCAGCAGGATGTTGTTCAGTTGAGTCTCATTGAGGTTTACAAACGGGTAATATTAGGTTATAATGCACATAAAAGAAATGTAAAGAAAACAAATGTATCACATTAATGTAACCCAGACAACAATAAGGGAATAGACTGCAGCCAGAGCTTGTTCACATCTGTCCCACAGCAAACACACGATGTCAACAAATATGTACACAAAAAATACTTAAGTCAGAGGCTTCTTCAGAAATGCTTGATATCTAATTTTCCTCTGGGGTTGATTTTGATTGAATACCCCAAATAGGATCTGTGTATTCTTACTTTGACGCATTGCTGTCAAGAAATATGATGGAAAGAGATCAGATCTGTGACTTGGCCAATAGGACCAAGGATGATGGTTATTTGTTTAGATTGCAATACCACAAACAACCAGCAAGAGGTGATAAAATTCATCCAGTAATTCAACATGAAATGACGGCTTTTGTTTTTGGTTTAGTTCTTCCTCTTCCTGCTCCTCATCTTCGCAGTGGAAGTAGCTGCAGGGATCTGGGGATTCTCCAACAAGGAAACGGTATAATCTAAACAGTTCACGATTGACATTAAATCACCTGCAGGTGTGCAACAAGGTTCCCCTCGTCTCTGCAGGTGGTGGAGGATGTTACAGAGTTCTATAAGCAGACCTACGACAACTACAAGACCACGAAACAGGAAGCACTTAAGGAGACCCTCCGGGTCATCCACTTTGGAGTGAGAATTCATGTTTAAGTCAGTTAACTCAAAAAGAGAACCTGCTTCAGACCACCTCTGATCTGGTTGTCCTCCCCACAGCTGGACTGCTGTGGTCCCACAGGAACCGTGATTGATGCCATCAAAGACATCTGCCCAAAGCAGGAGGGACTGGAGGTCTTTGTCACCACGGTAACACAGCATCCTGACACAAAGAAGTGCTGATTTCTAGACAGTAAAACTTTAAATCTTGTTACAGAAGAAAAGCATGTATAAATTTCAACCTAATGGGGAAAAATAATTTTCTTCTGATTAAAAAAAATAAATAAATAAATTGTTGAAAAACAATGTACAAAATAGAAAGGCTGTGACTTTTTAAAACTTAACTCTAAAGTACCCTACATAAATGAAAAAGTAGTAAATAAAATCACTTGCTTTTACCAAACAGTAGCTGACCACTAAAGTTGATCCAGAATTTTATAACTTATTTAGAACAAAGTTTGTTTTGTTCTGGCAGAGCTGTCCTAAAGCCATCGACGAGGTGTTCAACAACAAGCTGCACATCATCGGTGGAGTGGGCATTGGTATCGGGGTAATCATGGTGAGTTTATGACCTTAAAAACTAGGGACGCACGTTTCCAAAGTTTTGTTTTAACTAGCTATTGAAGCAGCATAAGTGAATCTGGATGATTTCTGCTCTGTTAGTCAGTATTAGAGACACTATGTTGAAGTTATTTACACAATGCACAGAGTTAATGCTGGAAATGTTTATTAGAGTAGGTTTAACAAGTGTTTTTGTAAAATTACAGGCAGAAAGTACTATTAATTAAAAGAGAACCTGAATACACGGTGGGCTTCTCTACCACCAGGCGTAGCAGGTTTTCTGGGGGAACCCTGCTATACTATGTTAGAACGTTGTTAAGAGGCATTAAAAAAACATTAAAAGCTACATTGTTTACCAAATCAATGAGTGCAGCTTTAATGTCATTTGGAAATCAAGGTCCCAGAGTCTGTAGGGAGAGTGGAGAGGAACAGAATCCATCCAGAGTGAAGTTCAGTGATAGGGGTGGGAATCAAGAACCGGTTCCGACTTAGAACTGGTTCCAATCGACTAATTCCATCAGAATTGTAAACCTCCAACTTTATCAAGTCTTCTTACTTAATGATTCTCTTGTTTCCGGTTTTCCCAAAATTTGCTGGTCAGTAATCTTTCACCCGCAGAGAAATTAGACTTCTATGCACCTCTCACTGGTCCGACAGAACAATAACCCGGCGCGAGCAGCGGAGGGGCTTAACGAGCTGAGGTCCTGACAGAACCGCTGCAGCGTCTACAGATGAACAAACGCCAAGTCCCCACTCCGCTTTTTCTCTAATCACACACTGACTGCAGTCTTTGAGACGACTCAGGAGGCTGAAGGCGTTGCAGAGGTTTGCGTCAGAAGCAGTACCGGGTGACCCGGGTCCGTCCGATTCTGGACCTCACCTCGTCATGCTGCTCTGATCAAGTCTATGGCAAGCCCTTTTAACATTTAATCAACAATCTGACCCCTCTGTAATTCTTGTTTTATACAGCAATAACTTTATCCTAGTAAGAAAAAACTAAAACACACACTCAAATCACACCATGCTTGCTTGTAGTGCAGAAGACTGCAGAACTTTTTTTTGCTGCATAACAACTACTCAAGAATTGATATGGGAATGGGCTTTATGCACAGAGTACTTAGTAGAACTTCCGGTTTAAAATTAACTCACGGGACCATTTCCGGTTCCATTTGAAACGTGAAGATTTCCAGAGTTAGAGTGCATTTCCAGCTAAAGATATTGTTTATAATCAAAACGAGTAATAGTATAGTATAGTACAGTATGATATATATATTATAGCACTAAGAAATGAAGCCATCATATAAGTATCAGCGGACGGGAAGCCTCGACAGCTGAACACTGCTGTGCTCCGTTGTGTACCGCATCAGCTGAATAGAATTCATCAGTCCGTTTCCACACATTTCCACTGAATAAATAACTACAAAAAGGAAGGATTGTGAACTTAAGAAGAGAAAACGTGATCATTTCTAACCACACCGTGTCTGCAGTCCACACTTTGCAGCACAGTAGTCAAAGAGCCGAGTGGAGGAGGCTAACGGAGGAGGCTAACGGAGGAGGCTAACGGAGGAGGCTAACGGAGGAGGCTAACGGAGGAGGCTAAAGGAGGAGGCGCGGCGCCGTTCGTGTGTTATTTCACTGGAACAACTATTCTTTTGGTGAATGAAGACTTGGTGTTTGATAACGTACAGCTAGACCAGAGAAAGTTGAAAGTTGGGAAGCAGTTGGAGCCCACGATCACGGCTATATAGATTTGGCTCACTGTTTTTTGATGATGGAAGCTACGAGCTAACGCTGTTAGCTTACCTTCAATTTCATGAATAAAGCTGGTTATATACAGCTTAAAGTCCTTCACCCGCTTGCTCACAGACGTCTCTGTGTGTTTTTCAAAAATCCGGTGGACATTGTTTACCGTGATGCGCGGCAGGTCTTGAAGAAAATGGGTAAAAAAATCCATTTTGTCCAGTTTGTGTGGGAACAGCGTTGAACCGGAAGGGAGGGGCAGCGCCTATGGCAACCAGGAAGTGACCGTGCATAAACCCTATTGTTAAGGAATTGGATTGATAAGCAGAATCGATAATGGCATTGATATTGATAAAAACCTATCAATTCCCACTCCTAGTTAGTGATGATCTGGGTCCATGTCTTCTGGTGGTGTGGGTCACTGTGTCTCTGAAGTCCACATCAACGCAGCCTCTACCAGGACATTTAGAGACCTTCGTGCTTCTTTCTGCTGACCAGCTTTATGGAGATGCTGGTTTCATTTTCCAGCAGGACTTTGTACCTGTACCTGCTCAACCATGGAGTTATTGAGCTCTGATTGGCCAGCAGACTGACCTGACCTAAATCCCAATAAAGAACCTATGGGGGATTGTCCAGAGGAAGATGAGACACCAGATCCTGAAGGCTACCATCAGAGCTATCTGGACTTCCATCAGCCCTCAGCAGCTCCACAAGCTGATCTCCTCCATGACACCAAGCCTTGGAGGTCCAACCAGGTGTGGAGTAGATGGAGATGAGCAGACTTTACAGAAACCTGAGATTTCTGTCTAAATTTCATTTTTTAAATTGATCTGATGTAATATTCTAATTTTTGACACTAAATTTTGGGTTTTCATTACCTGTAGCCATAACCACCAAAATGACAAGAAATAAAGGCTTGAAATATTTCCCTCTGTGTGATAAATCTGAGTTTCACTTTGTCACAACATTCTAATATTTTGAGCCGTACCGGTTTTGTGTCCACATCTAATCACCTGATGAATGACTCTGATGTTCCTGCCTCTCGTCTCTCTGTAGATCTTCGGGATGATCTTCAGCATGATTCTCTGCTGTGCCATCAAGAGGTCCAGGGACTATGTGTAAACTGTCACAAAAACACAACTTTATCTTTAATCATGTCCTCATTTTTACAACCTGCTGCGTTACTTTAGACCAGTTTAACATCAGAAGTGACAAGTCTTCCCTCAGCGTGCTGCTCAGATTCATCAGGATGGCCACAGTGGCCTGTGACCATCAGGAGCCTTTGCATAATGTTTAACACTCCATGGGGTCCACAGGAAATTATATTTATACCCAGAGAAAATGAGGAGAAAATTGACTAAGTTTTTGATCTAGTTTGGTTCCAAAAATTGAATTTATCTTTTAATGATCAAACAATGCAGAATAGGTTGAACCTGCAGTAGAACGAGAACATTTACGACTCTACTGCCCTCTGATGGATGCTTCTGCCATTTTTACGTTAATATTCACTCATGTTTTGTTTACGAAAGGCACTAAACGTTTGTGAGCTGTAGCCAGTTTATTAGCAGCTAACTGAATGTTTTATTTTGATGCTGCATAATAGGAGCTTTGATTTTTATAAAGAACTGTGGAGTTTTATGCAAATATTATGATGAATGCAGTTCAAATGTCTTTAAGATGCCAAATGAAGAAATTAATAAACATTGATTTGTGTTGAACAAAACCTGCTGTTATTTCAGTCTTCAGTTGGTTTGAATAAGAAAAAGGATTTGATTCATTTTGGAAAAAACTCAAAACTACCTCTACAGCAATGCTAGAAGTAAAACTGGCCAAAAACTGTAAACACTGCTGTTCATACCAGATTTCAACTGTTCCAAACAATTATGCAAAAACACCAGCTTTAAAATGTTTGAATTCCTGAATTGTTGAATTTCATTTAATAGGGGAGATGCTTTTATCCAAAGCGACTTACAAATAATTTGAATGATTTAAACCGTTGAAGGATTTGTGCAGCAGAATTCTAATTATGAAGTTTAGTTCATCTTATTTGACTATTTTTGTAATAAATCTGGATTTCTTGAATCTTAGAAGTGATGCATAATTAAAGAGTAGCTTTAGCAGGTTTGTGTGGTTTGTATTGGATTCAGCTGAAATGGGCCAAAAAGTTGCGTACGTCACTTTTTACGCAAAATTTGGGATTTATAAAAGAAAACGTACGGAAAAATGTGGCAACTCTAAGCAAACTTTGGACCTTGCGTAAGCACATGTTGGAGACGTAAAACCAGTCAGAGCAGCTGGTGAGATGAAAAATGTTGAATTTATGACACAAAGACTTGTAGACCCTCGCGCACACAGAACCAACAATCCCGTCTCTAAAAATAATAAAAATTAAAATCTGAATGAAAAATGTCACTTTAGAATAATATCCCATCATGTTCATCCAGTTGTCTTCAGATTATATAACAGCTGCACTTATTGGTGCATTAATTGTGATTTCTGAGACTTAGGAATCCTGCAGGGACACTTGTGCGTGATGCGCTGCAGCTCAGCCAGTAGTCAGACTCCGGATGAATGGGAGAGAGTTTTTAGAGATTTCTAGACAATGACTGGACGATCGATCAGCTGATAGATTCATTAGAGCATCCTATGGATCAACTGGGTCCAGTATTAGATCAACAGAACCATCAGAACCAGTAAAACCCGGTGTCACCGGCCGTTCTCAGGTTCCCTTCAACCAGCGATTTATCCAGCAGGTTGACTGTTTAATAGGATGAACAACATGACGTGTCTTCCCCTTTGGATTCAATTAAATGTCATTAAACGTTTCTCTTAGATCTTAGATCTACACCATCTCTCTGTCAGACTGACAGCAGACGCGCTGCAGCGAGACTGACTCTCGGAGCACTTCCGTGTTCTCTAATCCGTCAACATTTCACCACCTAATAAAACATTTTCCCGTCCATCCACCACAAGCACCTCGAGTTTCAGCCTCTGTAAAATCACGTTTTCTAAACCTCTCCGTTGTCACGATTTACTGTTAAAGCCAGAAACCCACTGGCTTATGCATATGCAATTATTCATGAGGTACTTTGCATTGACCGTATATGGCAGAATGTGGGTGTGTAGGAGGAGGGTTCTGACCTAAAAACAGCTGAGCACAGTTCTAGGTCTGAGAGCGATTTATAAAGCAGAACTAAGTGGATCTGTGCGTCCGCAGGGTTTTATGAATCAGAAATGGAATTTGCGTACCTGAAATTTTTTTGCTGAGCTTAAGCAAGTTTTAGCAAGGATTCTACGCAAAGTTTTATAAATGAACACCCAGGTGATTCATCTTTGAAGCCATGAAATTGTTTTTTTTAAACATTCAATTTCTTGATATTTGTATGTAATGAGCTGTAAGGATTTAAATCCATGTTTGGTCCAGTTTATTTTCAGTAGTGACCTGTGGACAGTTCCTTCTAAAAAAATTTAAAAATCAGGTTAACATTGTTTTAAAGCAAATATTGTACATTTGTATCTCTTGTGAAAAAAAAATGAAGGAAAAAAATCTAAGGGTTTAAAATTACCTTTTATTTGTTGTTTACTTGAAAGCTTCATTATATAAAAAAAACTATTCATGTGATTCATCTTCAGACTAAAGCATTAAACCCAACACAGACTGGGGTTGAAACAGAAACATGAAAAATGTCCAAAGCATCACGTCATAGAGGGTCCTCACAAAACCAGTAGAACGTGTTTGTGTGCTAGTCATCCCAGGCGAAGTCATACGGCTGGAATTCGTCTCTCAGCTGTTTGCAGCTCTCCTCCTCTTCCTCTCTGCTCTGTTTACACTCCCTCCAGTCTGCTCGAGTCGGGATGTTCAACAGCGCCTCGCTGGCCAGAACCTCCCTGTGAACGCACACACGCACACACACACACACACACACAGACCTCAGTTGAATTATCGGAGCTCAATTAAGAGTTTGCTATTCGTCACTATTATTCACATACAGATAAACAGAGGAAACCTAATAAAATTCTATTTTTGAGCTTGTATTGTAAATTTATAGAGATGATTAAATCCTTGGAGTGAAAGTCACAATTACCTTTTATATAAATTGAATTAAATATCTTAATGGTTGATTAAATATCAAAGTAACTAAAAGTCACTTTTGTTTATAATGCTGCCCAGTGAGTTTGGACAGAGCTGTTTGTAGTAAACAGGCGTGATGTTTACCTTCCAAACTGCAGAGGAAAATGTTTCTGGATCCTGTAGAAGAGTTTCTCCCCTGAGTCCAGCTCCACGTAGAAGTACGGAGTCCCAGGAGGAGCAATCTGAACACGTGGATTAAAGTAGAACCCATTTCTCATCACACTGACATCCCTACATTAGAGGTTCTGATTTCTGGAGTTTAACCTGTTTCAGGTCGGTGTGTTGAGGAATCTCCATCAGCTCCATCTGTTGCTCCTGAGCCTGGACCATAAACGCCTCCTTGATGTCCTCTGTGGCGCAGCAGTCAAGCGGAACAGGGACAACCTGAGTGACCATGTAAAAGTAAAGTTCATCACCTCCCGACTCACCAGGGTGTTAAACTGATTTCCTCCAGTGTTTTCTACCTGCAGCTGAAGATGCTGGCTTTTGTAGTTCCTCTCAAACAACACACAGCACGATCCTTTGTTTTTGTAGAAGCTCCTTAGGGCTGACTTGTACTTCTCCATCTCCTCCACCACCTCGGAGCTCAGCTCCACCACTGACTGGTAGTGGCCGATGGGCAGGATGAGGACGTGTCGGGGGGTCAGTGGACCTTTAGCCAGAGCCACGTAACACTACCAAACACCCAAACACAGCTGGGTCAGAAAAATACTCAGAGTTCAATCCTTTGTGGGGCTGTCGCAAAATTAGGGATGAAACGGTATTAAAAAAATCTATCACAAATATGAAGACATTTATGACCATGGTATTTTAAAAAGGTTGAAAATGTGTAAAAAACACTCATAGTTGACTGACTGACGCATGACTGTTTCCCAGCTGTGTAAATGTATTACTTTTATTATTAGAATCAGAATCACTTTGTCATTGTAACAAGTACAACGAAATTAGGTGCAGTCCCTACTCAGTCAAAAGAATAAAGAGTATAAAATGTATACAATGTGTATATTTACACACTTGCCATGGAATAATATTGCACACGATAGGGAGAGATAGCATAGGGTTAAGACTGGCATGGTTTAAAGTGTGATTCAGTGCCCTGATGGCAGCAGGTAGTAGTAGTAGTAGTAGTAGTAGTAGTGGTAGTGGTGGTAGTAGTAGTATCATCTTGTGGATGGGTGTCCAGCACATGACTGGCTACAGGACCAGTCCCGGAGCTGTGGGAGGAGATCCATCACTGAGGAACTCAACCACTACTTGTCCTGGTTCGAGGTGGACCCTCGAGTCGGCTCGACCCCCCCCCCCCCGGTAATCAACAACCACCACAGTGGAGGAGCATGAGTTGAGATGCACATTGCAGGCAGTCAACCCATGGAAGGCAGCTGGACCTGACGGCATCTCAGGGCGCGTGCTGAAAGACTGCATACCAACTGGTAGGGGTCTTCACCCGGATACTGAACCAGTCTCTGTCTCAGTCCACTGTGCCACCATGTCTGAAATCATCCGTTATAGTGCCTCTGGCAAAGAAACAGACCATCACCAGTAGGGATGTCCCGATCAGGTTTTTTGGCCCTCGAGTCCGAGTCCGAGTCATTAGATTTTGAAGATCTGCCGATCCCGAGTCCCGATCCGATCTTTTTAATATGTTGTTGTGATCAACTTTATAAAGCCTCCAGACACAGACATACTCACACTTTCTGCTTCAACCTGCTTCTGCATTCTACTTAGCCGATGTTTAACTAATAAAAACAAACAAGTAACAAAATGATGTCATGCTGCAGACATAAATCCATCCATCTGTATAATCTATCATATCCATATATGTTTAAATACTTAAACATAATTCTCTGTGCACAAAATTAGTTTGTGGTTAAAGTAACTTTTTGAGGAAAACCTTTTTTTCCTACAGCTGTTCAGGTGCAGAAATGTCAACATTATTTTAACACTCTGGTCCATTTTTTGCCCAGAAAGAACAAACTTGTTTACTGACAATGACCCCAGCTCCTCCTTCACTCCTCCTGCTGCTTTATCCTCTGACTGCAGCAGCTCTGAACAACTTCTTCATTAGACTATTTGGAGAAATCCGTCAGTGTTGTGCGCATTTTTGAGCGACATTTAATCAGGAAGCTCCTCCTCAGAAAGCGCTTTTTAAAAATCTAAACATCGCTCAATTTATTTCCCGACGTAGGGCGGGTGTTGTGCTGCGCACGGAGCAGAATCTCCTCCTGAGCCTGGAGGGAGACGCTGCGTAGGGGGAACGAGTTAGCGCGGGTGTGACGCGCTCCACGCCGGCCTCGCCGCCTCCTCCAGACCGAGCACTCACGTCGATGCTTACTTTCCGTTCAGGGGGAGGACGAGTCCTGGCGGTGGGTGTGGTGAGAGCGGCGAACCCGGTCGCTGCTCCATAAGCTGCGTGTCTCCCGGTCCCGGCCCCTCCCTCCTCCTGGACCGGCGGAAAGTGATTCAAACTCTGATTATGGTTAATATAAGTGCACAAATATAGACTATATATAAATCCCATGTGCTTTAGATTGTTTAACATATATTTAAAAACCCAAACTTCCTTCTGAAGGCGTAGTGGCTTTTATTTTGGCGGGGAAGTGCGCATGTAGAGGAAACCCGAGTCAAGATCGGGAGGTGACGTCCGATACCGATCGAGTCCAAAATCACGTGATCGGGGCCGATTTCCGATCACGTGATCGGATCGGGACATCCCTAATCACCAGTCTCAGTGACTACAGGCCAGTCGCACTGACTCCTGTGGTTATGAAGTGCTTCGAGAAGCTCGTCAGGAACCACATCATGTCATTCATTCCTCCTACGTTTGACCCACACCAGTTTGCCTACAGAGCGAACAGGTCTACAGAAGACACTGTGACCCTCCATGCTGTTCTGTCCCACCTGGAGCAGAAGGGGAACTACGCACGGCTGCTTTTCTTAGACTTCAGCTCTGCGATCAATACTATCCTCCCCTACAGACTGGTGACAAAATTGTCAGACAGGACTTCCACACCCCACCTGCCTTTGGATTAAGGTCTTCCTGAGTGATCGCACTCAGAGGGTCAGGGTGGAGCCTCACTACTCAACACCTATCAGCCTCAGCACTGGTCACCACAGGGCTGCGTGCTGAGCCCCCTGCTCTACACCCACGACTGCATTCCAGCTCACCGCAGCAACATCATAGTCAAGTTTGTGGACTGTACAGCTGTTGTAGGTCTTGAGGCGACTGTGGAGCCGTGGCAAGAGGGAGAGCCTCCCATGTCAAAGAGCGCGGGTTCAAACCCCGGCCCGGCCAAAGCAAAATACCCTCAATAAACGTTTCAAATAGTACTTTTGGACAACATTTTATCTGAATAAAAAAAAACCCTGCAATTTGCTCTTAAAGTCTTTTCTAGTTTACGAGTAGAGGGATGATTTCAAACCCCAAATAATCTGAGGGGTTTTTGTTTGTTTTTTTAAAGTAAGTTACATTTAGTCAGGTCTCCTAGTTCTAGTCCAACTACGGATTTGGTCTCTGGTCTGACTACGGATCCAGTCTCTGACCTCCAGTTTACTTGTATCTACTGAACGATTAAAGTTTAGCGTAGCTTTTAAACAGCGCGGTCGCTGAATATTCTTTTAGTGGTAAATTCATTTAAAAAAGTTAATACCAACTGTATAAAACGTTAACAGATGTTAGCTGATTCATTCTATATGTTTGAATGGATACTGACATCCCATAACTCCTTGAGGGATGACGTTATCGGTTGTCACTTTTCATGTCAACGTTTTAAACCAAGATCCCCTTTTGTTGGGAAAAAAGAAATTATAGTGCGGGGGTCGGCAACTGGTGGCTCGCGTGTTTCCCAGACGTTGTTTTTTTCTGATGGGAGTGTTTTGTGCACACTCTGGATATGAGCACCGCGAGGCTGACGTCACAGTAACATTTACACGTAATGAAAATTGGTTTGGACCGGGAACTGAACCCCAGCCTCCTGTGTGGGAGTCAATGTCAGTAACCACTAGACTACGGTAGCTAATAGGAATGCAATAAAGTTCTAATGATTAGAACTGTTGTTTTCAGCTGTTCCAGGTGAGACACTGAGAATAAGATTACATTTATATTTCAAATATGACAAACTACTGCTTTCACAGTAGCAAGATGATTGTATCTGTACAGTTTAAACATGATCTGCTCTCTGCCTTTAAAATCAGGTTCTATGTGCCTTTATGTGCACCAGCCCTGCACTGCCTACCCAGCATGCACCCCTCGCGCGTGCGCCCCTCGGCCCGCAGAAGCACCTGTAAAAATGAATGTGGCCCTCACAGGACGACCCCTGTTATAGTGGCTTTGGTCTGATCTTGAACATGAGGTGTTAGTTAGCACTAGTACAAACACATCTAACTTTAACTTGCTATCTGACTGCACTGTGGTCATTTTAGTGTTCGTTAAAGTTGATTATGACTCCAAAAGCCAATCAGTTGTAGATCTGATTATAACTTTTAGAGTTTTATTAAAATCCGTTCAGGAGATATTTGGCCTTTTGCTGTTGGCTGATAAAAAGATGCTTGTTTTTTTACACCAGATCAGTTGAAGAGTCTCTGGTGGAGTCAGTGTGTTTTTAAAAGTAGTGAACTCACGTGTGTTCCGATGCTGATGACGAGGTGTTTCTCCACCTGTGGACTGGCCAAACAGAACCAGCAGGGTCCGGTGGGCTGCGCTACACGAGAAACACGCAAATAATAAAACGACTCATTTTAGCTGTGAACTCGTCTTTAACTGTTTAATTAGTTTTAGACTCACGGTGTCGGCGGGGCTGTTTGGGCTGACCCTGATGGTCTCGACCTCGTCCGTCCCCGTCTGAAGGTCTCTTCCTGCCGCGGCCCCGAGAGGCCCCGCCCTGATTCCTGCTCAGGTCAAAGAAGAACTGGTGGGTCGGCTCCTGGACGTGAAGCAGGTACACAAGTCAAATTTAACACCTCAAAAAGTTTAAATGTCAGCTTTCTTTCTAGGAAACTGATTTTTGTGGCAAAAAGGATTTTTGTTGTGGGAATTTTTTTCTGCTGTTGGCCACCTGTTATGTGCGTAACCATAGAAACAAGATGCTCATTTACGAGAGGGAGCAGCTCGCTGACAGGAGGAGATGTGGATGTAGAGTAGGAGGAAGAAGAGGTTTAAACCATTGCATCCACTGTGACTTTATGAAGAACTTAAACATCAAATTTCTCTCTGGGAATAAAATAGTACTTTTGATTTGATAAAAGTGTAATAAAGGGTTTTCCCCATGCAGGATGGTTGTAGATCCATAAATTTGTGTTACATTTTTCCTGTTTTTGTTGTTTGGACGAGGTGAATTAAAACATTTTGAAGAGATAAACCAATCAATCCTTGATCTGAAAAAGCTGCTTCACTCGTTATTTTTAGGACAAAAATAAAACCTGGAAAGCTGTTTTAGTTTAGAACACCAAAATATATTAAACTGTTTACTTGACTGTTAAAAACCTGAATAGGTTTAGTAAATAAACAGTTAACTGTTTGTTGAGTACCTCCTCCTCTGTGCTGCTGAAAGCCGGTTTGTCCGTTTTGTCTCTGGTCGGGTGTCTGTAGGGATTTTCTGTCGCATCTTGCGGCTGCTTCACCAGCTCTGCAGGATCCATGTTCTTCATGGGGACGATGTTGAAGGCGTACAGATACTGCTCAGTGAAGATGAGATGATTCAAATCAAACCCAGAAAACAGGTTGAATCATTTTCAAGGTTTTAGCTGAACCTCTGAGGAGAAGCATCAGGTAAACCTGTAGTTTTTAGAGCAGCAATGTGTTTACAGAGCAGCTAACCTACACGAACGCACGCACGCACGCACGCACGCACGCACACACACACACACACACACACACCTTCTTCTTGGCAGGGTTGTTGACAGGTGCCAGGGCGATGAAGCGGCTGACGTGCTGAGCGTTCTCCTGCAGAACCATGTGGTTCCTGAGGACAGAGGAGGCAGCATGAATGACCAAAACACACCATAAATATTCCCTAAGGCTCAGGGAAACATCAGGTGAATTCAGAGCTCTGTGTTTCAGTCACGTTTATAAACATTTTTGAGGGTTTTAATGTCAAGTCATGTTAAATCAGCTCCGTTTCTCCAGAACCTCCCAGTGATTCTGTCAGTTTCACATCAAACATTTATTTACTGTTGGACTCAACGCCTTGATGAAGAGCTATGTTTGGCTGCTGCTGAAATTTATACAGAAAAATAACAGAATTACACATTGATAACTATGTAATGTGAAACTGACGCCACAGGAATCTCTGGATTTGAGGAGATTAGAGAAGATTTAAAGATACAGCAACACTTTGGTCTGGGATGCATTTGGACTAGCTGTTAGCTCATTGATCCTGAGGAATGTAAATTCTATTTCTCAGAACAGAGGCTGTTCAGGAAGCCGTCTACAATCAGTAAGATACTAATTCAAACTTTTACACAAAAACACTTCAGAATGTCTGAAAATATCCTTAAATTGCATCAGTTGGCAGGAAAAATGTAAATATATGGGATGAATAGATGGAGATTGGAAGATTATTCCAAAGTGTGATAGTGTTGTTCTGTGGAGGCTCCTTCAGACTGTGAAGTTCCTGAAGGTAAACCTGCTCCTGCACTAGTCCAGAACCAGAACTTCACTTTACCTGTAGGGGAGTCTTTCATAGTGAGCGCCCTCTAGTGCAGCAAAGTGGTACCGCGGTTTCAGTTTGTCAGCGAGGCTGGAGATGGAGCTGCTTCCACATGACTTGGTGTTCACTTCCTGCCACAGAAACACAAAAGTATCTGTTATAATTCACTACACGGGTATTATCAGCTCAGCCTGGAGCTCCAGCTCATTTTAAAAGAGATTAAATGTTTTATTTCTCTCTCTGAAGTCTTGATTCCCAGCAGGATTAATGAACTTTGTCTAACCGGGTTGTTTCCGTACTGCCACACCCCTCTGGGCCACTGCGACGTCAGCAGGATGTCGACCCCTCTGAACTTAGAGCTGCTGGTCAGCGGGGCGACCAGAGCTGACAGATCTTTGGATGTGAAGCAGTGAGACAGCGCCGGTTCTTGTAAGGCCTCCTGACCGCTGACATAGGCGATCTGCAGCCCGGACACGCCCGTAAACACACCCCGCCGACCTGAGGCGCACAGAAACACGTTTAAACCACTAAAACCTTTTATTTCTTGGGACGGTTCCAGTGATTTTCTTCTTGTATGAGAAATAAAAGCGTTTAAACCTCAGACTCCCCACCCAGGTAGGAGGTGTGTGTTACGTCTCACCCAGATACGTGATGTTCTCAGCCAGCTCACAGCCATCAGAGTTAGAGAAGTTCTTCACCGTCTCCTGACTCGCTGCACCTAAGATGTAAGTGTGGATGGGAGCTAAAATGATAATAAAGGCGTTAAACTGAATTAGCATCTCATCAAAGACACAATATCAAGATTCAAAGAGAAGTGGAGCGATCAGATTGAGATCATTTTCTGTTTGTTGTCACTCATCAACATGTTTACAATAGTACTTCTCATATATTATTAAAATGAATCAATAATAGAACTTTCTTCCATCTGAGCAGCATTTATCTTTTACATAAAACCTGTTCAAACTAAAGTCTCGTGTTGCCAAATGAAGTATGATGATGTTTTTATCAGGGACTAAATCTTTTATAAAGCATTCAGTGACTAATATTCCTTTACTCCCTAAAAGGGGTGTGAGAAAATATCAATACAATGAAATATCATGATACTGTATCGGTACTGAGAAGAATGTATTGATTTTTTAATTAACAAATTACATGCAAGTACCAACAGTGGTTCATTATTGATTGTCATTTAAAACTCCGAACACTAGCTGGCAGCAGGTTTTCACTGTAGCTCCGGTTTGGCGATTTCTTTATTCACTCAAAAATCTAAACATTAAAATGTTAAAAACTTGGATCAACAACCTGCTGGAGGAAAATAATTCTACCCTTCTTGGAGTTGAGGGCCACGAATGGCCCACAGGCATCACTTTGGACACCCGTCAGATTCAGGCTCCAAAATAAGGACTGAATTTGTTTTTATTTCATTATGGAAAATTAGACAATAAATCAGTTTCATTTTAATATAATTATTATTTGAGTTATTTAACAAATGTTTCTAACCCTCTATTTGTTGTTTAAAAAGATAACTTTTTCCATGTTGTATAATGTTGGATTTTCTGTGCAGGAATTTCAAAATAAATCTACCAAACGTTGTCCTGGTATTTAATTTATATCATCAGAATCTCAAAGCTGGTGAAAACTGGTTAGGTTTCTGAACATTTTCACCTTTTTTGGCTCCAGTTTTGTACTGCTGCCATTCTGCTTCAGCTTCAGGCGTTGATCCAAAAAACTCCCCAACACAAAGCAGCAGCTGCAGGGAAACAATCGGCCAATCAGGTTTACTTTTACAGAAACTTATCTTGACCAAAGCGCTGCACAAAATGTTAAAAGTGAAACTGTTTAAACAAGTGAACAAAAGCAACACGATGGATGGTAGGGCTGAACTTCACTGAGGAGATGAAGCTGAATGGTTGTCTTCTCTGGACTTTTCTACTGTGGTTCCCAGACTCTGAACTCTTCCTCTGACCCAGATCTGTGACTCAGTGGCTTCTTTTAAAAGTCTAACCCGTCTTTTAAAATCTGCTTATGTTTAATTGTGACTTGTTATTAATGCGTCCTGTGAAGCTCTTTGTGATTTTTACCTTGAGAGGCGCTACATAAATAAAGTTTTACATACTTTATCTGGTTATTGAATTTGAAGTTGGAATCAAACATCACACCTGACTGGGGTTTATGGCGGATGAATGGCAACATGACTAATGGGTCGTAACCACTGAGGAGAGCAGATCGTTCAAAAACAATTATTTCTTTTATGTTCTTGTGATGATCTGAAACATTTAAATGTGATGAGTAAGCAAAACGACAAGAAATCTGTAAGGGGGCAAATAATTTTTCAAAGTACTGTAGATTTAGAAATCATTAGCAAACAGTGAAAAGTGTTGTATTTTCAGAGAATGGACCCTTGACGAAGGACTTGAGGAACCCCACAGCTGAGAGGGGACATCGTTACAAGAGAACTTCCCAAATTGATCAAACTCCTGTGAGATCTGAACCATTGAGCCGTCTTTAATACCAGCATCCACATTTAATGAACCCAACAGTGAGAAAACAGCGATTCATTCTGTCAGACTCACATCAAACTGTCCCGTCTTCTTCTGGATGGCCTGAACTCGACTGAAGAGAGCGTTTAATCTGCCTTCAACATCCCCACACGCCAACCTGCAAACACAGCCTGGTTTGAACCCAACAGAGACTATGTCACATCAAATCAGGGTTTCCCCCAGTGCGGCTAAGGCTCAGAACCCGAGTGAGTCTGTACCAGTCCAGGATTGTCCCAGAGGAAAGCCAACAGCTGCTAACTGTGGCTAACGATACTAAACTAAAACAAAGTGAGCTAGTTCAGCTCTCTCTAGTTGTAGTCCGTATGACAGAAAAAGCAGAGGGTCTGGTGATGTCTGTGGGCTTCTCTACCACCGGGCTTAGCAAGTTTTCTGGGGGAAACCCTGCATCAAATACCATTAAAATAAAACACGGCGACATTTACCGACATGAGACATCAGTATAATAATCAAATAGTTATTAGAGTAGTTAAACTCACACTCTAACAGGCGATTCCCCCATTATTTAGCTCACGTTTTCTCCAAAACTCAAATTCAGCACATCGTCCGTCAACAATAATGGTCCCATCGAAACAAACACGGAACTTTTTTAAAACTGCAAAAAAAGAAAACAACAACATATATCCTTTACACTCCCGAACTGCAATAATACATAAATGTAAAATTATATTATTTTTTTTAAAACTGTATAATTTGAGCTAATTTTATGTAGATAAATTAGACAACCGAGTTTTGTCATAGGTTGCCAGGTTTGTTTGTAATCGTAAATTAGAATTCTATTATATTTAACTAAAATGTACTTAATAACTAACAACAAAAAATAGCATACCTTTCTTAAGTTTAACAGCACTACAAAACCATACAAAATTAAGAACTTATAGCCGCCTTTGTGTGTCAATCATTTCCAAATTCATCATTATAAGCAACACGTATTACTCTGTTTTTATGTAATAAACTGTATGTAGTACACGTTTAATTTACTAAATAAACCAGAAGTGTCAAAAATTACAAGAAAAATCAACAAACAAAATAAATTGAATATATAAATTAAAATATGAAATGCAGTAAAACATTTACGGATAATGCTTATATCTGGCAACCCTTTGGTGTTGAACAGAAAACTGGACCCTTGTCGTTTGAAGCCCATTTCAAAGTGCCTGTTTTCACCAACAGGTTCGGAAATTCCAAAAATGACAAACATACAGATTTTCTGTTCATGTACATGTATGTGTGTAATTGTAAAAATGACTTAATTACAGTATACTAAATCTGCCTTTTAAATGCTTTTTCCACAATAGAGGAACTTTTCACTGAGGGGGCACATTTGCTGGCACAGCACCGTCCGTCAGGCACCCATTCTCCATCCTGGCACTTAGCTTCATCCTGGTACCTCGAAAGTCCCCGGACCAAAAACAGGAAGTAAGTATCCAAATCAAAAGTAAAATTCACTTTCTGTTTGGTGTTCAGAGCCAGTTAGAGGTGCGAGGGAAGAAATGTCGTCTAAAACCTTCAAACGAAGCACCAGAACGCTCCGAACAACACAAGCTTCACCTTATCCACAAACATGGCGCCGGTGATTTTTCGTCGTTGTTTTAGCTGGATGTAAAATTATTTATCTGAGTCAGAGCGGCTCTAACAGCATGAAAATCAGCGACTGCCTTACGTTAAAATTCTATCTTTGTAAAACCAGTCTTTGTGCCTTTTCGGACATTTATCCGAATAAGTAAAGGCTTTTTTGTCTGCGCAGAATCCCACCGCTTTCAGCCAATCAACATAATGGAGTCAGTCGCCAAACAATAGCAGAAGCGACTCCTCTCACGTATTTCTGCTGATAATAAAAAAACAACAACATGTCGTCAAAAATAGACGTAAAATCTTATTTTAAACGCCGGGATGTAAGTCGGCGTAGATAATATTAAACAAAATTCGATCAATTATAAAGCTCGATAAACCCTTGTTTACAGGATCGTTTCTACCCCAAAACGCCAGCAGAGGGCGACAGCGAACAGATTTCAGAATAATATTAAAATAATTTTCCTCAAAATAAACACCTTTAGCTCTTTATAGGACAAGTGGACATGTTTGAGCTCTTGTTTTAAAAGTTTAATTTGTAGACTAAGCCTGAAATCTTTTAAAGTAAAGTGGGTGTGAAAAATGATAACTGTAATGGTAATGTAATGGCTGTTAAATGGTAAGTTAAAACATACAAATAATTAAAAAGTAAACAAAATAAATTTGAAATGAAAAGAAAATAAGTTAAAAGTACAAATGTTTAAAAAGTATGCAGTAGCAAGTACAATAAAAATAAAATTAATATTTTAAAATTCAAACAAGTTAAATATCTTTTAAAAATGAAATAAAAAAGAACTACAGAAGCTTATTGCATTTACCTGAAAAACATTTAAAGCTCTGTTTTTCTGAATTAATGAGATAATAATAGCCTAAAGTGACCTAGACCTTCTACCTAGCAGTCTGGAGTTCAGCTGAGAGTTACAGCTTTATGGTATTTATTCTCTTTCTCTCTGCTGATACAAAGTTTTATCTTCATGTTGTTTTTAATAGTGATAAAACAGAAGCACACACACACACACACAGAATTCACAATAGAAAACGAGACCTGTCTGAAAAAAGAATAAAACTGAATAAGTCTTTTTGTTTTTGTGGTTTTGTCCATTTAAAAAAATTGTACGATTGAACTTTTCTCTAGTTGCTCATGAAACACTGATGAGTTTTTAACTGTTGAGATGTTTTTTTCTTCATTTCTCTTTAATTTGTTGAATTTGAAAACCATGTTTTCTGATGGATCCAGTTTAGTTGTGTTGTTTTTTCCACAGCGTTTTGTCATTTAGCGCCTGTTGCTGCCACATTACACACTCACCTATGTGGCGGTGAAACAGTTTGGTGTGCTTTGTGTCCTTTTCATCAGGAGCAGGATGAGTTCAGAGGCAGAAGATGACGCTGTGGCGTTAGAAACCGTGAAGTCCGTCACGTTTACTCAGGACAGCGATGGAAGCATCGTTCTTCACTGTCCTCCAGCTGGTGGGTCAGCAGAGACGAACACCTGCTCCTTTTATTTAGTTTCAAATCTACTCAATGAAAACAATCAAATACATTTAGTAATTTATAGACAGTGTTGATGAAATGTTAGAATAAATGTTTATATTAAAGTTTTTGATTAAAACTATTGATATTACATTTATGCACAATAGGTTCAGTAACATAAAATAAAGGATTTTCAATAAGGTTACACTGAAAAATCTTTATTAGAATAAAACTTCTAGTTAGACAGTGTTTTCCATCATAAATCTGCAGTCATAGATTAAAAATAATCTGCTAACAAATCCATTTAAAAGCAGTTAACGTGAAGCTGAATCATATTTTTAGAGCTTATGGCTTCAAGTCTTTAGAGATTATTTATACATGTTTTATTTTCCTGCTGTCAGTCTCCATAGAAACACTTCAGCTCTTATACTTTATTACAAAATCAAACAGATTAAAAAATTTGATTTTTATTCAGAATCTTTGTGTTTCAGCCCAAATAATGTTTAAAAAACTCATTTTTGGGTGATTCTTCTGTTTTCACATAAATTTAAAGCAGCACTCCGGAGGATTTCATCAGGAGAGCAGTTTTTGAATCTAGCGTCCAAAGGCTCCTCCTCAAAACATCTCGACACGCGCGTCCGGTCGCATGTGCGCGCGTGCACTTCGGACATGAACTGTACTGCTCAATGTGTAGGGTTTAATCACTCACAGTTCACAATCTTATTCCAAAAATACTACGAGGGTCTGATGAGCCCTCTCTGTCCCTGCTGCTTCTGATATTAGCTCTGTTAGCAGAGAGCTGCTGCTGGACTCTGAAGCTGAACTTGACTCGGCCCTGGATGAACTTTCTGACCAAAATAAACGCATAATCCTGTCAAGCCTTGCCATTCTGTGAGGTGAAAGGTTTAAAAATAAAAATAAATCCATCTTTAGCTGGAGAATGGGTAGGTTTTTAGTAGAAATGAGCTGTGAGTCCTCAGTGAATGGCTGAGACGGCAAAGAAACACACGGAGCGTCCTGTACGACAGCGCCCCCTACTGGTACAGGTTTGGTCGATGCGCGTGCATGTTGAGAGAATGCAGAAATTTGAATTTCATTGGCTGAAAAATGTCGGCGGCAAGAAATAATGGAAAGGGGTCTCTAGGAGGAAGGAGGGTCTTCATCAGAATGACAGATGTTGTGGAACTCAACCCATAGATCATAGTTTAGACCTGAAATATCATTTAAAACATTTAGAAAACTTTGATACAGAGAAAAATAATCCAGACCGTTTAACATGAAATAATCATCAGAAAACTCAGATAAAGATTTTTTTGAAACATTTGTTGGCTAATAATAATAATAAAACTGTCATTTACTTTTAGATTACATTTATTGTGCAACTATATAATAAAGCAATGGAATAAAACTAAAGAATTTGCACTCGCCAACGTCAGTACTTAAATCTTCTTCCAGAGGGCAGAAAACCTGTATAGGTAAGTAAGTAAGTAAAGTTTATTTATATAGCGCCTTTCACAGATATACATCACAAAGTGCTTCACAACACAAACAAAAGAACAAAACTGAGCAAACATTGAAAATAAAAAACAAAACAGATTTGGGCATACAGGGGATCTACATTGTAAATGATGAGACTTGGGCAGAAATATTGGGACAAACTTCAATACAATATTTGGGCTTGGGCAGAACAATTTTAGGGAAAACTTCAATAATATATTTGGGCAAAACAATAAAAGGGGAAAAATGGGAGCAGGTAAGAAAAGGGCTAACGACAAGGAGGGATGAGGAAGAAACCTCTGCATACAGGAAACAATACACTGACAGTCCACAGTTAAAAAACACATCCGGGTAGGTGGGCGGGACCAGGAACTCTGCCAGCAGGCACAGACTTCAGTGCCAACGCAGCTGCACGCCTGCACCCCCAGCAGGGGTGAAGGAGAAGATGAGAACGTAAAAAGGAGGGAGGGTTCTGAGCAGCTGCTCCATTCATTCTGTAGCGTGGGGTTGTTCAAGGGCAGAGATAAGATTACAAGTTGTTTGTCTCAGGCAGTAGCCATGTTTTCTCCACTGCCTTATTGTTCATTACTGTTCGTTCTGCTGGCTTCACCCCTCCAAACAGTTGAATCATGGCCATCCCCACTGATCTGTGCAGTCAGACACCTCAGTTGTAATTTTCTCCGCGCCAGAGTTCGTTTGCAGCCAGTCCTCCAAAACGACTCCTTCACCGTGAGCGTTTCAGTGTTCAAAGCACAAATCAACCCCTCCTGAAGTGCAGGACACCTGCCAATCCCTCCCGCAGCTCCGTTATTTTCAGATGAATCATTCTCCCGCAGATGCCAATGAGCGTAGACCCGAACCTCATTAATCCAAAAGTGCAGTCCTCCAGAGACGCAGCGTGTCCCTGTCAGCCGAGTCGGAGAACCCCTCTCCATTTTGAAAGTGGAAGAAAATATATCCAAAGTTTTGAGAAAACCAGCAAAACAGATCCATATTGAAGAAAAAATATTTGTCCAGAAGGAATGAGGAGGTTGCTCAGTTTAGACAAGACAAGACAGCGGCAGGGGAAACACAAAAGGGAGAGAAGAGAAAGTGCGTCCGCTCTCCAAGGAAGCCGGAAGTAAAAAAGTCTAGGAGTAAATACAACAACTTTATGAGGAAAATACACTTCTTGTTAAAAAGATAGAGACCTTAGAAACAGAAATATGATTCAAGATTCAGAGATTTATTGTCATGAAATTCTTACTTTGCCGACCATACTGGATGTCAAAAGAAAAAAGAAAAACAAAATATGTACAGTTAAAGCAGCTCTCTGGATTATTTTTCTCTGTATCAAAGTTTTCTAAATGTTTTAAATGATATTTCAGGTCTAAACTATGATCTATGGGTTGAGTTCCACAACATCTGTCATTCTGATGAAGACCCTCCTTCCTCCTAGAGACCCCTTTCCATTATTTCTTGCCGCCGACATTTTTCAGCCTATGAAATTCAAATGTCTGCATTCTCTCAACATGCACGCGCATCGACCAAACCTGTACCAGTAGGGGGCGCTGTCGTACAGGACGCTCCGTGTGTTTCTCTGTTTGCCACAGCTCGTTCACTGAGGACTCACAGCTCATTTCTACCCATTCTCCAGCTAAAGATGGATTTATTTTCATTTTTAAACCTTTCACCTCACAGAATGGCAAGGCTTGACAGGATTATGCGTTTATTTTGGTCAGAAAGTTCATCCAGGGCCGAGTCAAGTTCAGCTTCAGAGTCCAGCAGCAGCTCTCTGCTAACAGAGCTAATATCAGAAGCAGCAGGGACAGAGAGGGCTCATCAGACCCTCGTAGTGTTGTTGGAATAAGATTGTGAACTGTGAGTGATTAAACCCTACACACTGAGCTGTACAGTTCATGCCCGCAACGTATATGCTCCGCGTGCACGCGCTCACACGCGACCGGACGCGCGTGTCGAGATGTTTTGAGGAGGAGCCTTTGGACGCTAGATTCAAAAACTGCTCTCTTGATGAAATAATCCAGAGTGCGGCTTTAAGCATAAAGATTAAAAAAAAAAAAAAAAAAAAAAATATATATATATATATATATATATATATATATAAATATATATATATATATATATATATATATATATATATATATAAATATACAAGGAAGTTGAAATAAGAAACAACTAGAGTTCAAGATTTCTAAATCTATAATAGAGATATGAAGTTTAGCTTTAAAAGAATGAACACACTGCACATAATTATGCAGTAGTGTACTCCATTGCTGTTTGTACAATGGTCAGCATTAATGATGATAATTAAGATTGTGCAAATAGATTCAATTAACAGGTAGGTGCAGTTACAGCATGTGCAGATGATAATTGTGGATACAACCAGTAGAAGAGTTCTGAGTTATGATACAATGACAAGTGGATCAGATATGAAATGTGGAGTTAAAAGGGTTAATATTACATAAACTGTAAAATATATAAGAATATTTGAATTAGTATATGTGAAAGTATTAAAAACAGTGCTTTTTTATTTTTATGTTCATCAGGTCCTACTGATCAGAAATAATTAGGGGAATAATCTTTTTATTTCTAATAGTTTTTTGTGAAGTCGTGTTGATTTTTTTAGTGTTCATGAGGCGTTTTGAAGGTTCATGCCGTGATCGAGGCTCCTGACAGGAACTCGTATTAAAGCTGTCTTTGTGTTTAGATGAAGATTCAGAGCCGGATCAGAAGAAGCTGCGACTCTCAGAAGAAGACGAGTCCGAGTCGACTCGATTCTCCGTGGTCACGCTGCCCGGTCAGACTTCATTTGATTCTTCTTTTCTTTATTTAAACATCATAAAAGGGCTTTTTAACCATTTATAGGACAAGTGACCCTGTTTGATCCCCTGCTTTAAAGGGATACAATGCAGTTTTGCTTGTTTTGGCTCCCCCTGGTGTCTGTTTTAAATCACTGCCGTAAAAACATTAGCACCATCGTTTCTGCTCAGAAACGCCAAAATCTAACTGTTGAAATGTCTCCTCAGCCTTCATAGTTTTCTACAGGAGCGGTTATTTACTCCTTCAAAGAAATCAGCTGTGTTCAAGCAGGGAGAGATTGAAAAAAAGCAGGAATCATGAGCTAAAACACTCTGGCGTTAGCATAACAGCTAGCCACTTTAGGTTAGCCTAACCCTCGCGAGACACGTGACTTTGTGAGATTTCCGGGGCACCGGACCGGAGACTCAGATGTTGCAGTCATAGTATTCTGGATCCAAGCAGCAGATGGGGCTAAGTGACTTTTCATTAACCCTTTAAAGGGCCAGATTAGCACATACTGGCTCAAGGAAAAGATTTAAAAATATGAAAAAGTTGCAAAGTATGCCTTTAAGTTTTGATTGTTAAAAAGTACAAATGTTTAAATTAGTACACCAACAAGCTAATAAAAAATGAAAAGTTAAAAACAACAGACAACTTGTGGTTAAACAGTATTAATGCTTACAAAAGTAAAATCTAACTAAATAAAATAATCAAAAGATGTTTAAAAGTTATTTTTTGAGACATTTGAATCTTTAAACCAGTCGTAGTTTTATTTGAATTTCCTGGAACAAAAAATCCTTAAAATACATTTTCACCTAATCTAAAAATATCTACATGAAATTCTCTGCTTTCTAACAGCAAACAGGCATTTAATTTGGTAACTTCAATGTAAAATATCATTCACGTGAATAAAATATTTTTAGTCAACTGTTGGCTGAAAACGAGCTTTGAATTCTCTATAAAAGACTTCCTGTTTTTATACATCCAAGTAGTTTTCTGGTTTTAAAAACTACATTTAACTATTACAGCACAAATTCTGTTAAACAAAACTCAGATTTTACTGACTGGTTGTTTTATGGTAAAATCTGTTTATAGTTTGGTTTTGTAGCAGCCGGTACCAGGTCTGGTTTGTGGTTACAGAAGATTTTTTTCTGTTTTCAGTGTCTGAGAGCGACGAGAGCTTCGAGGTTACGATGACGGCCACAGCAGAAGGAGACCTCTCTGAGGACGGCGTCGCTCACATCGAGGTGGAGCTGCTCCTTACTTTATTATTTATTTTTATCTGTAGTCATTTGACCAAAAGTCCCCAGGATGCAGGAAAGTCTGGGAGGTCAGAGGTTGAGTCAGTGAAAAGGTTCTGATGTTACAGAGGTTGAACTAAAAACAGCTTCAGTTTTATAAAAAAAAACAAACAGAATAAAATGTCTGAAAGTTGTTTTTGTTTGTAGATTCTCCCTGAAAATCCAGACCAGAAGGCCGACGTGTCTCCAGTCAGTCAGGCCTGGTTCACCACGAAAGAGGATAAAGACACACTGGCTAACAAAGGTACACAACAACACAACTCAACAACAACAAATCAACAAAACATTCAGACTCGGCACACGACCTCATGGTTTCAAACGAGTCCTCAGAGTTCTGGACTTGTTGTAGTTTGGCTCAGAGGACTTGATGTTGATATAGTTTTTATTTAGTGTTTTTTTGTAGTTCTGGATAGGGATGCACCGATCCACTTTTTTTCACTTCCGATCTGATACCGATATCAGAGGTTTAGTATCGGTCGATACCGATACAGAAAAACCACGCTGTAGTACAGGGGTTAAAGTTCTCCGTCATGGGGACGGAATTCCGTCAATTGGGACTTAAGAGACAAAAGTTTCTTCAGATCTCTCTCTCTCTCGCCAGTAAATAAAGATACGTGAGAATAATGAAGGTCATGGATGCGATTTTGCAAACAGCGTTCTGTGGCGCACTGCTCAGGAACAGGTCCTGTAAAGGACTGGCCAAAACCATGGCACGCCCGCGGCGCAGTGCTGACATCTCCGGTGTTCAGCCTTTAGCATGGACGGAGGAGACGAGTCCCCACCAGTACCCAACTGCAGAAAGAGCGCTGCATCCCCGCCAATAAAAACACAGCACCGCAGCAAAACGAGGTGCTGTGCGTCCACGTGAAGGAGGCGTGACATGGATAAATCGGTCCAGAACAAGTCTCTCGGTCCAGGATGTGCACTAGCGGTTAGTGAGACCAGATGTCCCGTTTTGTGCAGGATTGTCCTGTAGTTTCATTACTTTTTTAACGTCCAAAAAAACGAGACACTGTCCCGCATTGACCCTCCAGGCGCGTCCTCGGCGCATCATCACCCGCAATGGTTTGTGCTATAAAAAGTTCAAACGGTTTTTGAAAGAAGAGAAGTTTCTCTTTCAGCTCAGCAAAGTGTTATTATGGTTATTTACGTACTGCAGTTACATTAGATTCTTCTTCTTCCGGCTTCTGTTGAGAGCGGTCGCACTGTTCCTTCTCTCCCTTGTGTGTTCCTCCTGCAGCTGTTTTGTCTTCTGAGCATTTTCCTCATTCCTTCTGGTTAAATATTTTTATTTTTCTTGATATAGCTTTGGTTTGCTGGCTTCCCAACAAAATGGATAAAATTTTTTACACTCTCAAAACGGAGGAGGGGACTCCGCGGCTGACTGAGACAAGAGCTGTGGGGTTCGTAATGGATCAGATTGCGGGTCCTGCAAGTCTGTCTCTGGAGGTCTACAATTTTGGATTAATGATGATCGGGTGCACGCTCATTGGAATCTGCATGGACCTGGTTTATCGAAAAACAACGGAGCTAACAGGTGCAATTGACAGGATTCCTGTGCTTCAAAGGGGGCTGATGCGTGCTTTGAACACTGAAACACTCGCGAGGACTGAGTTGTCTCGTAGGACTGTCTGCGAACGAACTCTGGCGCGGAGTGAATTACGATCGATGTGTCGAACTACACGGATCAGATGGGACTGGCCAGGTTTTCAAATTTGGACGGGATGAAGCCAGTGAGACAGACATTTAAGGCGGCTGTAACAAACAGGACTGCCTGCTCCAAACACATTCTGTTATCTTATCTGGTGACCCTGAAAACATTCTCCTACTCAACAGAGTGAATGAAGCGACTGCTCAGCCCCCCCCCCCCTTCTCTACGCTCTCTCACCCTAACTTGCCTCCCCCCCCTCTACTGGGAGTGAAGGTCAGTCAGCTGTGCCCTGTCCTTGCTTCTGGTGGAGATCCTGACCCCCCCACCCTCCTTGATGTGTTTATCGGTTGTTGTGACTGTGTGTAAAATGCTACTCCCTCCCTCCATTTTGTTTACATTTTCTTCTGCTCCCATCTTTATTTTTTTTGCCCAAATATTGTATTGAAGTTGTCCCAATATTTCTGACCAAGACTTTAGTTCCTTACACAAGCCAATGTCCCACTTTATCTCATAATTTACAATGCAGGTCCCCTGATGGTACCCCAAATCTTGAAGTTTGCCCCAATATTTCTCTTTGCCCAAGCCCAAGTAAATGTCCCACTTTAACTCATAATTTACAATGTAGGTCCCCTGATGGTACCCCAAATCTTGCCCAAGCCTGAGTAAATGTCCCACTTTAAGTCATAATTTACAATGTAGGTCCCCTGATGGTACCCCAAATCTTGCCCAAATATTGTATCTGGCTCCCATCTTTATTTTTGGTCCAAATATTGTATTGAAGTTGCCCCAATATTTCTGCCCAAGACTTTAGTTCCTTACACAAGTCAATGTCCCACTATATCTCATAATTTACAATGTAGATCCCCTGAAGGTACCACAAATCTTGCCCAAATATTGTATCTGGTACCCCCAAATCTCTGTTTTGTTTTTATTTTCAATGTATCTCATCATTTACAATGTACGTAGCTCCCCTGATGGTACCCCAAATCTTGCCCAAATATTGTATCTGGTACCCCCAAATCTCTGCTTTGGTTTGTTTTTTATTTTCAATGTATCTCATCATTTACATTGTACGTAGATCCCCTGAAGGTACCCCAAATCTTGCCCAAATTTTGTATCTGGTACCCCCAAATCTCTGTTTTGTTTTTTATTTTCAATGTTTTCTCTGTTTTGTTTTTTTTTTGTTTATATTGTCAAGCGCTTTGTGATGTATATCTGTGAAAGGCGCTATATAAATAAACTTTACTTACTAAAAACTTTACTAGATGTGTGAGTCAACCTCCCTCTCACACACGAGCGTAGCAGGTAGGAGAAGAAATGAGTGACACAGAGAAAAAGCCAAGAGAGGGGGAGTAATAAACTGTAGCCAAGCAGTAGAGTAACTGCCTTTCATATCGGAGGACCGGGGTTCAAATCCAGGTCTGAACACATTAGATGTTATTTTTCTTTAAGAAAATAAATAATGAATAAATTATTTATATTATTGATTTTGCGTATTTTACTACTAGCGATCCGTGCATCCTCCACCTGCACAGAAGTCCGTTTTGACCGGGCCGGTCTCCAGCAGAGCTGCGCGCCCGCCCCCCCGCGATTTTCCATCAGATGAAAAAATGTTGCTTTAACCAGTGGCGGCCCGTCCATAGGGGGCGCTCGGGCGCCGCCCCACCAGTCCCAAGAGGAAGAAGAAGAGAAATAGGGATCACAAAATATAAAAAACTAACATAAAAATAAAACTAAATGAGCCATCCATTATATATACAATAAGTGCTGTGTATAATCTGCATTTAGGTGTAGTTTAGAAAGGTTTTCTTACTATTTTTTACTGGACCGATAGGTCGTGTTTCTTTGGGTTCTACTGCGCATGTCTGGACGGGACGCCGTCCCAACATAGCGCATTGTTTTTTGCCCCTGACGCATGCGCACTGGCAAATTTTCCCTGACACATGCGCACTGTGTGCAAAAAATAGGAGATCGCTCGGGACGCAGGTCTTCAGCGTCCCTGTGTGACATGCGCACAACGGCAGGAGTCTGGAGTGATGCTCAGACCGAAACCGGAAGTTCTTGCTCTCTTTTTAATGGAGGGTAGAAAATGGATATTTATTCAAAGAATCCTTCTTTCCTGCTTGTGAAAACAAACCGAATGATTCCATTTGTCCTGATTTCATCAACTCAGTGGTGAGTGACTTCGTTTGTTTGTTTTTTTCTTAATGACTATGTGTCTGTCACGGATTTTCCCATTCAAAAATCCCATAGGCGGAGCTAGCCGTGGCTAGCAGTGCTAAGTCCTGATGAGTGAATTTATACCTTAAATAGCGACATGTGTTTGTTGAGGTGTCTGCCGAATGTTAGAGAAATACAGATACTGCTGATTGAATAAGTTGGTTTATGTAGTTTAGCCCGTTTTTCATGCGTTTTCTCTACTTTTCATTAAATTATTATGGCGTTTTAAGGAAGTTTGGTCTGACTGGGTTTGATGGGACTTATCAGTGGATTTGACTTTATTTTGTTGTTAATTCACTTCATTAGTTGAGCTGATTGTCATGACTTGCTTGGTTAGTGGTTGTTGTCTGAATTGTAACATTAATTATCTGACTGTATTAGTTAGATGGATTTCTTTGTTTGTGGTGTCAGTAGAAAGATAATTGTGAATATTAAGTAATGTTTTTGACTTTGCGAGGTTGTTTTTTCCTTGAAACTTTTACAACTTCTGTTGTGACCACATTGTGGTTGTTTTTTATTTGTATCTGATTATATTGATATTATTCTAAGGTCTCCTCATGAAGACTTTATGATTTCTTTACTGTTTGATGTGTAGAATTAGACCTAACAGCTCCACATTTCTAGAGAACTGGTGGTACTAGGGATTTTTACCAGAAAAATATTCAGTCAGATGAAAATATTATCATTCCCTGCCCTAGTGGTGATATGTGATTTTTTTTTTTGCGCATCTGAAAACTGACTAGCAAAAATGCGCCCCACCCAAAAAATTTTCACCAGCCGCCACTGGCTTTAACCCCTGCTGTAGTACCTAATGAACTATTTTTCACTATGTGGAAAAAAACTGGGATAATCCTTTTGTGCAGAGCAACATATTTTTTCCCATTTAAAAAAACATAAAATAGACAAATGTGCACCGGTACAGGTATCCTAAACAAACCAACAGCTTCACACGGTTTGTAAAACAATTAAAAACTAAAACTTCACCTGCTCAGTCAGTGCAGTTAGTGGTGTATAACACCTTAACCCTTTTAAAATAAAGAACCTGACACTGAGAACAGTAGCTTTACTACTTTAGTCAAATGTAAAAACAAACTGGAACAAAACAAACCCTCTATTAAATGTCTCAGTCAGCACATTTAGGAATTTAAAATACAATGTCAAATAAATTAAAGTGCTGAAATTGATGGGAAAACAAAAGCTGCACTGGCTGATGGGAAATATTAAAAATAAACATCAATCTGCTCTTTACAGTAAGTTTGTGCAACTGTGCAAACAGAAATTAATCATCCATGATAAAAGAAACTTCACTTTCTAGCTCGGTAAACAAAATCAAAGCAATCAGAGATAGCCCCAGCTTGTTTTCACCACCCATTGATCAAGCTGATTTATCAATCTCAGCCTGAAGCATCAGTGGCAGGTTTTTGTTTATCATTGTGTTTCTGTTCTCAGCTGTGAGTCTTTCACTTGGATCAGGGCTTTAAGTGTCTGACAACCTGTCGTCACTCTCAGCACGCTGTGACAGCAGCCCGTTCGTTACGAGCTGCACTGTTTGTTAACAAACATCAGCTTATCAGCTGTGTGGCGCTAAGCTGATGGAGTGGAATCTGCTACGGCTAAGCTAACCTGCAGCCGAACCTTAAATCGCCGCCTGAACCTCTGAAATTTTCAACGGGATTTCACCACACAGCTGACCACAGACGAGGCGGCGAAGTGGCGGTGTAAACTTATGGAGAGCAGTCTCAGACAAATATTTTCAGCTGACCGTGTCGTAGCGTAGCTCCAGGTAGTTAATTAGCAGCTGGAGTCCCTTATCCGTGACAGCCCATCCATGACAATACAGAATCCTCCGTGAGTTTTGTTACCTTCACACTATCAGGTGGAAACTTTCACCTCTTTCCTTCATCTCCTTTAAAGTCAGCTGCTTCATGTCGCCACCCTTTTGTTTACTTAGTTTAAGGGACTCGACGTGCGCGGCGTCACTCACAGGACATAGAAATAGACTGACTAGATCTCTCCCTATAAATCAGGAATGGATCGGGCCCATTGTCACCGATACCCGATCTAGAATTTTCTTCTATATCTGTACCGATCCCGATCTTAAGATCGGATCGGTGCATCTCTAGTTCTGGACCAGGCTAGGTTCTGGTTTCGGACAGGATTTGGACTGGTTCTAAGTTGGATATGACTGGTTTCAGACGGGCTTCCAGCTGTGTCTTGTAGTGGTCGTGGATGTATTTCAATGTGTTTAAATGTGATTTCAGATGAGTTTTTTACCATTTCTAAAACTGTTGATGCTCTTTGTTTTAATGAAGATGGTTTTATTTTTAGAGCTGGGTTCCAGATGGCTCTAGTTTTGATTTTAGATCATAAACCTAGAATATTCAGGTGAAACGTGGCTGTTTTCCTTCTTTAGGTCACAAGTGGAAACAGGGAATGTGGTCAAAGGAGGAGATTGACATCCTGATGAGCAACATTGACCGATATGTGAAGGTACATCGCTCTTCATCATCATCATCATGTCGTTCATCCTGTTGACTGAAGGTCTGAAGTTGTTTGTGTTCAGGGCCGTGGCATCGAGGACCCAGCAGAGATCATCTTTGAGATGTCCAAAGAAGACAGGAAGGACTTTTATCGCTCCGTGGCATTGGGGTTAAACAGGCCGCTGTTCGCCGTCTACAGGCGAGTTTTACGGATGTACGACAACCGAAACCACGTCGGGAAGTGAGTCCACGAGGGAAATATGACTTGAATCCAGTGTTTATTATCCTGAGGGTGTGAGCAGTTTTAGTGATTTTATTTTTGTTTTTTAGGTACACTCCAGAGGAGATCGATAAGCTAAAGGAGTGAGTGAAACTTCTCCATTGGTTTAACAGAATAAATCAGCTGTTTTAGTGTTTGAGTAGACTTCAGTTGCTTTGGTGTGGTTTTAGTTTGAGGGAGAAACACGGAAACGACTGGGCGACGATTGGAGCGGCGCTCGGTCGCAGCGCTTCGTCTGTCAAAGACCGCTGCCGACTGATGAAGGACACCTGTAACACAGGTGAGTTTATACCATCACATAACAACACATGAAGAAAAAACTTTTCTGTTTTTTATTCAGAACTCCCCTCTGTGAGTCAGGTAAATGGAGTGAGGAGGAGGAGAAGCGCCTGGCGGAGGTCGTGTACGAGATGGCGGGTGTGTCCCCGGGTTCGGCGGTCACTGGAGGAGTTTCCTGGGCGACGGTTGCCGATCGCGTTCGCACGCGCTCAGAGAAACAGTGTCGGTCAAAATGGCTGAACTACCTAAACTGGAAACACAGCGGAGGAGCAGAGTGGACGAAGGAGGACGACCTGAACCTCCTATGCAGGTACGAAGTGTGTGTGTGTGTGTGTGTGTGTGTGTGTGTGTGTGTGTGTGTGTGTGTGTGTGTGTGTGTGTGTGTGTGTGTATCTAAAACACATCTGTAAAGAAAACTGTGTTCTCAGGATATCATCGCTGAAAGCAGAGGATGAAAATGAAATCAAGTGGGAGGACCTGGCCTGGGGGTGGAGCAGCGTTCGGTCGCCTCAGTGGCTCCGGTCCAAGTGGTGGAGCATCAAGAGACAAGTAGCCAATCACAAGGAGATCCCCTTCAGAGGTACACACACACACACAGCATTTTTTAAATGTCCAATAACACTCAGTGGTTGAAATTTTAAACTTCCACGTTTAAGTGTTTCAGAGTTTAAAGTTAAGTTAAGGTTAAAATTCAGTTAAACAGGTAAAGGATTTTACATTAATTTCCAACGGGACAAATCATTTCACAAAAAGCTAAATATCTCAAGAAATATAAAACATATGAATACCAACAGCTACAGCCAGACAGGTCTGAGTGAGCTGAACATTTTGATGTATAATTTTTTGTAAAGAAGTAACAAAAAGTATAGAAAAAATGACCAGGGTCAGGTGAACTAAGCATGAGCTGGAAAAAGAAATAAAACCTGAAACAGTTTGAGACAGAAATAAATAACTTTATAAGTCATGATGAGTTTAATGTCACAGAGTTAAAAAATAAACAAACGGGTTCAGAACAGAACCAGAACTCGGAGCAGTCAAAACCCACTGGATGTTTGTGTCCTAAAGTCCTCCTGAAGGGCCTCGAGGAGCTGATGACGTCATCACAGACGACATCTGTACCCACGAGCCCCTCCTCATCCTCGCTCCAGATCCGACTCGCCCGATTGGATGAGACCAACGGCAGTAGCTCCACCCCCAGCTCTGTGGCGGCGCTGCAGATCCCTGTCCAGATCCCGCTGCAGATCACTCACCTGGGTGAGGCTCAGACTCTGGAATGATCAGAACAGAAACAGGACCAGGTGGTTCCGCTCACCCTCAGTGTGTTTGTGCTCACAGCTTCAGATTCGGCTGCAGCCGGAGACGGCGACACCATCACCCTGAACACCGGAGCGCTGCAGACCTTCGAGATCCTACCGGTGAGTCCAGCTCTGAAAACACAACACAAAACCCGCTAGCAGCTGCTGAAGGAACAACCAGACAACCAGCTCAGAGCTGCAAGAATCATTTTATTTATTAGGTTTTTGTTTCAAATCCATCTTTATGTAATGAAGCTATTTTCTCTCATCCATCTAATGACAACATGAACTTGAGCAAGATGCGTTTCTGTCAGAAATGCGTTTTGAATGCTGAGTGCTGAATGAAGTAGCTGAAACCTGCTGAAGCGGAGTGTTAATGATAACAGAATTTACTTTAGGATTTGAACTTTAAGAAGTTAAAACTGATATATCAGTATTAGCTAGGGGTGTAAGAAAAAGTCGATACACTGATATGTCATGATATTTCGTGTCACAATATTATATCAATATTCTTAAAGCACAATATAGATTTCCTATGAACAATTTACTTGCGAAAATGAACAGTGGTTGTTCATTTTTGTGTTGTGTTCATCTGACTGATGTGTGACGGCACGATGAGGATTCTCTGTTCAGACTGAATGTTATTTATAATGACAATTAAATGCTATTGAATATGTCATCGTTATTATTATTAAATGAATAAGTAATAGTCAAAATAAATGATGACAGGATTATTTGAACCTGTCAGTCAAAATGAGGGACAACAAAAAGTCTAGCATCACCTCTGATATGAACTGGAGCCAAAAAACCTCTTAAAAAAATGTAAAACAAACAAAAACAAGAAAATGATTCAGAGAAACAAAGAGTTTAGTTTCCATGACAACAGAGCTTTGGTTATGTTTTCGTGAGAAAGAGGAACTGATAGGAGCAGCTTGTCTGGGTAATCACTCCTCCTCAGGGGGAGAGCAGCTCCTCTGATCATAAAAGGAGCAAAAAAACAAGCAGATTTGTGATGTTTTGTAAAGTAGTTGCACTTAATAAACTGTAAATAAAATATTAAAAATATCTAATGAAGTAAAATGTCTCAAGCTATGAGTCATTAACATTGGTAGACCTTTAATATCAGATTGACTCTAGAAATAGATTCTTTGGGGTGTCAGGGAATCAACATTTATTAATAATTTGACACAGAGGCAAAATATAGTTTTATAAAATCAATTTATTACTATATTTTCCTAACTAATTTTTTTTTTTTACAAAATAAAACATTAATAAACATTTATCAAAATGATTAGAGATGTGATTAAAGTGTTACATTTAAGTTTATGAAAGAGTGTGAAGTTGATTAATTATAAAACTAGCCTGGCTGAGTTGATTTTAGTAATTACTGATAATTGGTCAGTTATGATAAGCAATCTAACACCAGATGTAGTCGAAGGTTGTGCTGTTGTACCAGGCAGGCAGTAACTTCTGATCGGATTCAGACGGCTAGGAGACAGTCGGGTTCGACAAGTCCATAGAGGGACCCCCAGAACACGGAGGGCTTTTTGTGAAGCACTTTGTGATTTTTGTCTGTAAAAGGTGCTAAATAAATAAACTTTACTTACGGAGGTTGACTGAAGGGGTTCATTGTTCTTGTCACACTGAACCTCGCAGTCGCACGGCTGATCCCAGATAGTCCAGGTGGTAGAGTGATCACCTCGACTTTGCTGGCTGGTGTGGACTGTTTATCTGGCAGTTCTGATAAACTGGAGCTGGATTCAAAAAGATGGTTCTTCTCCGGGTCAAACTTAGAAGTTCTGGCTGTTACAAAAAGAATTAGGCCTTAAACCTGACCTGGGTCTGGAACCTGGCTTTATTTCAGACAGAAGGTTTCCAGTTGGCATGTTGGAGACTGAAGAAAATCAAGAAATCTACGTTTTTATAGAAAATACGGCTATAAAAAAAAAGGGGGGGGGGGGGATAAATTACGACTAACCAACAATCAGCCAGAAAAATTGGAGGCAATACCAAGAGACTGTTTCTCTCCCTCTATGAAACTCAAAGAGAATGTTTTCCACTTAGAATCCTGGTTTAAGCTCAATAAAAGTCATTATTAATATATTGATATGAATATGAAACATGACTGATAATAAAATATGATTAAATCATCAATTATTTAAGATGTAAAATAATGAATTTCAAATGTGATCATTGTTTAAGATTTAAATCATCAACATTAAAGTGATTAATATACTACTATGAATGTAAAACACAAGTTATAATAAGGAAGATGTTTAAAAACATCAAATAACTTGGTGGATAAGAGAAACAAGATAATGCATTTCAACAAAAATCAACTATTATCATTTAACCACCACCCAAAGCAATGGATTCTGATGAAATACACCGTAGGTAAAACAATTATTGATATTCATTTGTCATCAAAGTCTGTAAAGAAAGAGGAATTAATTTTTATTAAGAAGTTCATGAGTTTCTTTTCAGGATGTCTGGAGCTTCAGAGCAGGCAGGTTTGTTTAGTCAGGTGGTTAAAGGAGTTTGTGCAGAGTGGAAGAAATCAAAGCACTTGTTTTGGTTTTAAAAGCACATTTTGATTCTGGGCAAACGTGCATGTCTGCACACGTCTAGTCAGTTTCACTGACCTTTGACATCTGCATGACCTTTTGACTCCTTACAGGTTTGTATTTTAGCTTTTAATGGAAAGGTAAAATCACAGAACAGCAAGAGGAGTCACTGGTGGACAACACTTTGATTTTAATCTGGCTGTCCCCTAAAAGAAGGTCGCAGGTTCAAATCCCAACTGCAGCCTTTCTATGTGGAGTTGGAATGTTCTCCCCAGGCATGCGTGGGTTTCCTCTGGGTTCTCCGCTTTCCCCACAGATCACAACATGCCTGATAGGTTTTTAAAAGTTGTAAAGGTCATAAGTCACTTTGGATAAAAGCGACTGCTGAGAACATCAACTTTTATGTAAACATTTTTTTAATGAGACACTTAATTAAGAAGATCTGATCAGCTTTACCAAAGCTGCACCTTAAAATCTGACTCCATGCACACATTTGCTAAACTGAGAAAACAAATTCCTACAACCTCAAATTTATTTAGTCCTGATGACTTCATATCAACAGGGAAAACAAGAAAAAGTAGAATTGATTATGCAACTTGTTTAAAGCTACAGTTTGTTAGGGTTCATTTGAGTTATCCTGACTCCTCTCTTTAGTTAGAGTTAGAGGGCGGGGCTGTTTAAGAGAGAAGGAAGTGATGTAATACCCCTCCACCCTGGTGAACTGTCGGTTTCTGTTTGTTTGTTTACAGTCCTTCCACCTGCAGCCCACCAGCACTCCAGGGACCTACTTCCTCCAGACGTCATCCAACCAGAGCCTCCCTCTCAGTTTAGCCAATAACGGCACGGTTACCTTGACAACAGGCCCATCCCCCTCATCACATGAGCACATCATCCTCCACAGTCTATCGGTCAGTTTTCTTCCTCCTGTCTCTCTCCTCCTCCTCATCGTGTCTGTTTTTAATGTTTTTATTTTCCCTCCTCAGACCGATGGCCTCTGTTCCGGTGACGGTGTCATCATCCAGACAGTCTCCTCTGACTCCGCCTCCTCAGAACCACAGCTGGTGGTGGAGACGGAGGAGCGAAGCCAGCTTGATGCTGTCAATCTTCTGGAGGCTTCGGTTGTCACGGAAACTCAAGAGTCAGAGACAGAAGGTTTTAGCAGCAAGGTACAAACAAAATGCTTGGGTGTTCAGATAAATGAACAGGAAATTAATGGGCAGCATGTATCTCAGTTGGTAGAGTGGCTGGTCTGGCAATCGGAGGTTTGCCGGTTCGATCCCACCTCCAGCTGGGTTACTTTGGCGTTGTGTCCATGGGCAAGACACTTCACCCACCTTGCCTACTGGTGGTGGTCAGATGGACTTGGTGGGCGCCGGTGCATGGCATCCCCGCCTCTGTCAGTGCGCCCTAGGGAAGCTGAGGCTACGCTACAATGTAGCTGATCACCACCAGTGTGTGAATGACTGCTGTTGTACAGCACTTTGGGGAGTGGAGAACACTCTAGAGAGCGCTCTATAAATACAGGATATTTACCATTTATTCTCCACAGTAGAATACTCCTCCTTCAGTTCGTCTCAGATCTCTTCATTTAAATTTGTTTTAATATAAAAAATGCAAATTAATTTTAAAGGAACTAAAGGCAGGATTAGAATCGAAACTCACGAGTAACTGCAGCCTTGCATGGGAGTGCACAGAAACTTCTCACTCATGTGGCAGATAGTTTGTCTCATTCCAGTTCAACCAAAGGCAAGCAGAGACATGATTATATGAATAAAAATACATGTTATTAATTCTGAAGGAAATATGGTAAAACAATGCAACGCGCCACACACACAAATACCAGGCTATGGCTCGGTTGTACCGCCACCCTAATAGTCCCAGAGGGGAACTAACAGAGAGCTAGAGCACCAGTTTCTCCCTCATGGCTCTCCTCCAGTCCTGTGCTCCTCTTCTGAACTGCAGGGGAGAACCAGCAGTCTGTCTACATGGAGCGCCGACAGCTCGGAGCACCGGGACGTCAGCTGACCTACCACCAGCCACTACGCCACCAGCCGAGAGGGTCCGGTCCCACTCCTCTGATGGTCCCACTCCTCTGCTGGTCCAAGCTCCATTGTGTTGCCACAGTCACACACAGATCGTGCAGAACAAGACGGCAAGGCATCCACCAGCGAGGATGTCCTAAAACACATAAATACCCTGAGCTGCTGACATGAGGAACCCAGAGTCCAATGTTCCCACTACCCCAAACCAGTGTACATACATGGACAACACCCACTACCGTCCTGAACGCTGAGCGAAGGTGGAGCGGAAGCTGCAGAGTCAGCCGAAAGCCTCAGACCGCTGCTCATATAACGGTATTATGAAAAAAAACAATATGTAGAGCGATGAAGCTAGTTGGCGGTTGGCACACAACACAATTAGTTTAAAACGCTTCATCACCCATTAACGTCAAAAACTAAAAATGCATGATTTTTTTTTTTTTTAACAATTCCTGCCCCTAGTTCCTTTAAGTGTTTTTAAAGATAAAATAGCAAAGTACATTTTTGCTTTACTCTTGTTGAAATAAACTACAATCTCCACATATGAACTCCATAAACTCTGATCTTCACTGTGGCTCCGCCCCTTAGGGTTAGATATTTTTAAACTATCATAACTGTTTTGTCATTTTATACATGTATTTGGGTTTTTGTTGATTTTTTTGTTAACAGTGAATTCAATGACAAATTGTCTGAATTAAAATCAAACAACATCAGATCAGCATAGTAAACTCGGCACGAATTAGCAGAACGCTAGCTGTTTTTACTCTTGGCTGGAATTTTTTGGGTAAAAGTCTAAATTATAAACCTGGGATTCTAAACAGACAAATTCAATGTTTCATATCTTCATATCAACACATTTAAAGGTCGTTTATAAAATGAGACTGAATAACAACAACAGGCCACATTAAAGCCTTTTTGAATCATCTGCTAATAATAAAAAACACTTTGTTTTTCCAGCTGATCGTTTAGTTGTAATGTGACGGAGTGAAGCGTCTGAGAAGGCCGAGCGTGCTGCCTTCACTGACTGATAAGAAGCTCAGTGAATTTCAAAACCCATCACAGACATAACAGACGTCTTCTACACATAAAAACGATGCAGAGAAATGTATAAATTATTTCTGTATGTGACTCAGTTGCTGACTGAGTAATGAAAACGCGTGACGCCCACTGGTGTGTATGCCTAAAAACACTGATTTATCCTGCAAGGTCCAGAAGTGATTTTAATAAAACTGTTTGTGTCAGGATTCATCCTCATCGGTTCAGAGTGCAGTGGTGCATTCTGGGATACCATCTGGCAGCGCCGTGCTCATCGTGTCTCCTCCCAACATCAGCAGCACCCTGACAGGTAACAAGCAGCTGTGAGTTTATGTCACCAATCAAACACCAGTCTGAAGGTCACTTCCTGTCTGTCCACAGATCCAATCTTAGAGAACCAGGAAGGCTCTGACTGAACCAGACCGACCACAGGAGGGCGCCGCTTCCTGAGAACTGTGAGTCGATGTCTCAGACTGCACCTCAGTTTGAAGTCAGGACTTTTGGAACTGAATCGAGGAGTTTCAGTAAAACAGGGGAGTTTGAGGCTTGGCGATTCCCTGGATGAAATGAGAACGCAGCTTCATATTGATGAACTTTGGACAAAATGTGGACGTGTCACCAGGTAGAGGTCAACTCCGCTTCAGAGCTTATCTAGCTTCTGATTTAAAACGACTGAGTTCAGACTGAATTCTGTCTATTAGCAGTGGAAATAATGTTCAAAATAAACTATTTAAATCTGTTTTAAGAAAGTTTTAAATATTTTTTTATTATTTGAATGACAAGAAGCTCCGTGAAAAATGTATTTTAATTTCCATCTCAAATAACACCAAATATCAGATATTTCTTCTAATTAAACACATAAATTACAAAGTTTTTCTTTCAGCTGCTTTGGTGTCGATTTTTCAAATCGAGTGCAGCAAAACAAACCAAAAGTAAAAATGATCCAAATCCAGGCTGCTTTGATGAGTAAACCTCCAGTTTGATGCGGGTTAAAAAAATCTTTTGTGTCTGAAGTGAGTTCAGGTGAATAAAGTGAGGACCCAGTGAGGTTGTTCAGTTATTTATTCCATAAAACATTCCTTTTTAATAAAATGTGGCTTGTATAATCCTGATGTTTCTTCACCTTTTTTAAATTTAGGGTCAGATAAACATCAGATCAACTGTAAACAAAACCACAGGAGCCAAACCCACCTGATGTTACATCAACAGCAATGATGATTTTAAACAGGAAAAGACCCAAATCAACATTATATTATACAGTAATATTGCTTTTTATTCATTTCTTTACATCTGAGCTCAGTTGTTATGTTCCACATCCTTTCTCCTGCTGCTGGAAACGCTGAAATAACAAGTTTTTCTGCAGTAAAAGCAAAAGTCCCTCCTGTTGTTTGAAAACTAAACTGCAGAATCAGATCATTCTGTTTATGGTCTTGTTCATTTTTTCATTAAATGAAGCAGAAAACCAGCAGCTGGCTAGAAACCGTTTCAGTCACAGTGGTTTTATCCCCAGACTCTGCTCAGATGAACTCCAACATAAAAAAATCTGAAATGGTTTTGATCCTAATCCTATTCAGAGCCAGCAGCATGAGGACAGGAAGTTTGAGAATGATTTTAGTAAAATATCTATCATATACAGTGGGGCAAAAAAGTATTTGGTCAGCCACCGATTGTGCAAGTTCTCCCACTTAAAATGATGGCAGAGGTCAGTAATTTTCATCATAGGTACACTTCAACTGTGAGAGACAGAATGTGAAAAAAAAATCCATGAATTCACATGGTAGGATTTTTAAAGAATTTATTTGTAAATTAGGGTGGAAAATAAGTATTTGGTCACTTCAAACAAGGAAAATCTCTGGCTCTCACAGACCTGTAACGTCTTCTTTAAGAAGCTTTTCTGTTCTCCACTCGTTACGTGTATTAATGGCACCTGTTTGAACTCATTATCTGTATAAAAGACACCTGTCCACAGCCTCAAACAGTCAGACTCCAAACTCCACTATGGCCAAGACCAAAGAGCTTTCGAAGGACACCAGGAAAAGAATTGTAGACCTGCACCAGACTGGGAAGAGTGAATCTACAATAGGCAAGCAGCTTGGTGTGAAAAAATCAACTGTGGGAGCAATTATCAGAAAATGGAAGACATACAAGACCGCTGATAATCTCCCTCGATCTGGGGCTCCATGCAAGATCTCATCCCGTGGGGTCAAAATGATCATGAGAACGGTGAGCAAAAATCCCAGAACCACACGGGGGGACCTGGTGAATGACCTGCAGAGAGCTGGGACCAAAGTAACAAAGGTCACCATCAGTAACACACTACAACGGCAGGGAATCAAATCCTGCAGTGCCAGACGTGTTCCGCTGCTGAAGCCAGTGCATGTCCAGGCCCGTCTGAAGTTTGCCAGAGAGCACATGGATGATACAGCAGAGGATTGGGAGAATGTCATGTGGTCAGATGAAACCAAAGTAGAACTTTTTGGTCTAAACTCAACTCGTCGTGTTTGGAGGAAGAAGAATACTGAGTTGCATCCCAAGAGATGAAACGTGGCTGGGTCTTCCAACATGACAATGATCCCAAACACACTGCCCAGGCAACAAAGGAGTGGCTCCGTAAGAAGCATTTGAAAGTCCTGGAGTGGCCTAGCCAGTCTCCAGACCTCAACCCCATAGAAAATCTGTGGAGGCAGTTGAAAGTCCGTGTTGCTCGGCGACAGCCCCAAAACATCACTGCTCTCGAAGATCTGCATGGAGGAATGGGCCAAAATACCAGCTACTGTGTGTGCAAACCTGGTAAAGACCTATAGTAATCGTTTGACCTCTGTTATTGCCAACAAAGGTTATGTTACAAAGTATTGAGTTGAATTTTTGTTATTGACCAAATACTTATTTTCCACCCTAATTTACAAATAAATTCTTTAAAAATCCTACCATGTGAATTCATGGATTTTTTTTTTTTCACATTCTGTCTCTCACAGTTGAAGTGTACCTATGATGAAAATTACTGACTTCTGCCATCATTTTAAGTGGGAGAACTTGCACAATCGGTGGCTGACCAAATACTTTTTTGCCCCACTGTAAATGCTGCATAACAGAGCTGTGAAAAAGTAGCCTGGTAAACCAGACTACAGTATGTGGATATATATAAAGTCTGCAGAGCAGAACTGAAAGTCTAGTTCACTAGGCTAGTAAAAAAGTATTTAGTCATATAAATGGTTCAGATCAGAAAACAAAACCTGAGTAAAAAGGCGTGGGTTTCCTACGGGTTCTCTGGTTCCCCCCAGATCACAACATTAACTGTTTACGTCACTTTGGATAAAAGCGTCCGCTAAGTAATAAACATAACATAAACATTATGCACAAAGGGGTCTGTGATCCTTTATGCTCGTAGGGGAAACTGACGGGAAATAATTGAGAACCACTGACTGGTTGTGATAATGACCCAGTGTTAGTGTGTAACCATCAATGAGTCTCACGTCTCTGTGGAGGACATTTTGTCCATCTTTTCTTACTGAATTGTCTAAATTCAGGCACATTGGAGGGTTTTCCAACATGAAGGACCTGTCAAAGGTCAGAGATTCTCCTTCGGGATTTCCTGGTAGTCAGCAGAATTCATGGTTCTATCAGTTCCAGCCAGTGGTCCAGGTTCTGAAGACCAGACCATCACACTACCACCACCACCACATCTGTTAGGATGATGTTTTGATGAAATAGTTTCACTCCAGGAGGAACAGGAAACACACCTTCCAGTCCAGAAATTATTTTTTTGTCTCGTCAGCTGACAGAATATGTTCCCAGATGTGTCTGAAAGCACCAAGATGTTTTAGCTAATCTTTGTGTTGTTTTGGGTCAGGAGATGTTTTGACCTTTGAACTCTCTCATGGAGGACATGTTTGTCCCGTCTTTATTAATCATGACCTCTGACCTTAACTTTTAACTCGGTGAGTCCTGCAGGAATTGAGGTGTTCTGGGTTCTTCTGTTCTTGAATCTCTTTTGATCAGGACGTGTTGGTTTTTGATTTCTTTTAGCCTCTTTCATGTTGTCAGTCAGGTTCTATTGAAGGATTTATTAATTCTACATGTCTGAATTGATCAGGCTGGTGGAACTGAACTTTAACAAAGGGACAGATACTTTTTAACAACACTGCAATCAAACTGTAAGATTAAGGCATTTATTGAGTCTAAGAATGATAAATCCTCTCAAACTAAATTGTGTGTGACTGAATTCAGGAGAAAAAAAAACAAACAATCTACCGTAACTTCTTTCACCTGTTCCCGTTTTGGCTTCTTCTTTAAAGCATCATCAGTACAAACAATGCAACAGTCAGGAAGTTAAACAGGTTCAGCTCAGATTTATTAACAGCATGATCAATAAGTGCAAAATTCATATCAGTGGCAGATTTCTCTGACAAGCATCTAGCATTTATTAAAAACTGGAAATTATTAGAAGCAGATGGAAAACAGTTGCATTTATCTGCCTCAGAATTTCCTGTTTGAACTACAGAACTGAGGAAGAGGAGGGTTTGTCATCCTCCTCCATCCATTCAACACACACAACCTAAAGGAATGAATCCACCCTGTTAAAACCTGTTGGCTAAAACAAGTTTTTATTAGTAGACAAATCAGATTTCCTGACGGTATGGACCTCCCCTGAATGCACCACTAATGAGGACTGGGCAGCAGATTTTAGGAGAATCTGTCCAATAAGTGTAAATTTAAGAGAGTACATTTTGATCCTTTGAGTTTTATTTGAAAATGAAAGAAAAATAATCTTATTTAGATACAAGCGACCAATCAGAGGCCAGAATTTACCCCTAAACCTACACAGTATCCACTCGTTTCCTAGAAGCGACCTGAAAATCTTTGACAGTTAAACTTCTGAGTAACCAGCTTTTGATTAAATTTATGTTAAGAAATCTAATGAAACATCCGAGTAAACATCAGGCAGATCAGTTGACTTAGCTCAAAGTCGGACCGTTTGGTTTAGCGTGGCACTTTTACGAGTTTCCCGATTCATATGTTGTCAAAACAGAATCGTGAAAACTTAAGAGTTTAATCTAAACTCACCTCATCCAGTCACTAATCCCGCCTTGATTAAAGCGACATTACGGACACTTTGTAGTGTTTCTGTGTAAAAGTTCTAAATATTTCATATCTTATCCACACTAAACAGCCATCTACTGTAGGTAAGAGATGAAATTTTTTTTTACTTTTACACAAACGCTTCAGAAATATTCAAATAAAGTCCACCTGATGTGCTGCTGCAACATCAGCTCTAGATTCTGGTTTTAACCTGGATTTGTTTACATTTGAGCTGAAATTAGTTCAGATTCTGTTCTGTGATTTCTTCTCTGATGTGCCCCCTCCAGCACCCCCTGTGGAGGTTTGTATTATTGAACAGACCAACAGAACCCTTTAGTTTGCTTGTCTTCCTCCCTCCGTGGTTTTAATTCCATCCTTATTGAGTCGGGCTCTTTTTCTAAAATATTCACCCTTAAATTAGGGTTTAAATAAACACATAACTGGGTCAAAGGTCATATTTTCCCCCAAACTCTTCATTTGTCTTCATTTATTCCCACAGAAGCTTCTGGATTAATGTTTATTTGCATGTAAACAAGCCTGTTTGTTAGTTTTGGTCCTCCAGGCTGATTTATGACATCATGATTCCTTCACCCCTCATTTCTCCTACTGGAACCAGTAAACCTCCCTGGATTTTGGTCCCAGCATCCTCTGGAGATCCAAGTTCATGAGTGGAATGTTTTCTTTCTGGTCATGTGACTCTTTCACTGTTGGACCTCCATCATTCAGAGCCGTGTTGTCCCCCCTCCTCCGTCTTTACCTGACGTCGAAGAAATACAGGTTGGCACATAAACACAGCAGCACGATGGTCACCAGCATGTAGTAGATCAGGTTCCTGAATTTGGGCTCCAGGTCGCCCTGCCGGTACCAGAATATCTGATGTTGGAGAGACAAGAAATAGATTTTCTGTTATTGTCAGATTTAGTACAGAGACAGTAACAGTTTGAAGATGGTACGTTTGAGAAAATCAGATCTGTTGACTTAAAGATGATAAACGTATTTCTAAATATAGCAGGTTCCTGAGTGTTTTACCAGCACTATGGTGGATCCACACGCTAACAGGATGCAAAAAGCAAAGAAGATGTTGAGCGGCCGCGGAGGCAATGAGAACACAAACGAGCCGATTACAGTCACCTGGAAAACAAACAAACAATCTGTTGTTTGGAAAGTAAATCCGGAGGTTTCTTAGTTCAGACGTCTGAGCGGTCAGGAAATATAAATACATCTTGGTCCTAGTCATGGTTTTATTTACAGTTTAAAAATATTTTGTGAGGATTAGCTTGAATGTTTAAACAGCAGAGATTCTGTAGTTAAAAGGTTTAGACTGAGGGAAATGTAATGATTTATTCTAAAGGAACACAGAAACAATTTAAATGCTTTTATTTTGGTTTTTTTTTTTACTTCCTGTGAGCTGCTGCTGCTTTTCAGGTGTAAACGAACATTTAAGGTGGATAAAAGAGACTGAGGTGAGCTCACCAGAACCACCACTGATGTGACTCCTCCCACCGCCATGTTGATGATTCGATCCTGCAGAAAACAGATGAGTTCATCTAGAGCTGGTTTTAACTGAACTTTGACGTTTTTATTTTGATGCTTGTTTAAAAAGTTCTGCACGAGAATAATAATAATCTAATTCCAGGCTCAGATCATTTAGAGACTACTTCTCCTTCTCTGCTCCCATGAGGCAACATCTGACTAGAAGTGTTAAATATGTAGGAAGGTTTTTATTCAACTTTATTTAACCATCAAGAATCAGGATAATTTACCATTTCTGAGTTATTAAGGACAAAAATATCCACTTCAAAAAAACTGCTATAAAAGCTTTACAAACCCTTATTTTACTGCTGTTAAACCTCATTCCTGCCGAAATCATTTTTGGGGTTTAATCCTCTGAATGATGGAAGATTTGGTGGTTTTGAGCAGGACTGAAGTTGTTTAACAGATTTATGCAGAAAAAAGCTGAATAATATTAGTTTGTAAAGTTTTTATAGCTGTTTTTGGATGTGGACATTTTCCTACTTAGTGACACGAAAGCAGTAATGGACAAAAATGTCCATAATGATGCATGAGAGTTAAAGAGGTTCTGTATCATTTTTATTTGTGCAGCAGAATCAGAGACACAAACTCATTTTTAAAAGATCCAAACAGATGTCCTGCATGTTCCTACCCGAGCTGACGTCTCTCCAAACAGAGGTCTGTTGTCCAGCCCGCTGGTGCCGTAGGTTCTGGTGGAGAAGTCCTCCATGGCGGCCGTTTACTCAGTACCGACCCGTCTCGTCTCAGCAGCGCCGCCTCCAGGAAACGGCGGGCTGGTGGAGCATGCTCACATCCAGCTGCTTCCAGCTGCAAAGTTGGATAGGCTGTCAGTGTGACATCACAGAGGGAGGAGCAACTGGGCTGGTAGGCACCTCACTACACCTGAGTGACACAAATGAACTATGTCAAACCACAGGAGCAGGTTTTACCTTCGGCCCACTTCCAGTTAGAATCAACCATCAGTGAATAAATGGAGACAATATTTAACCTTTCAGTTGGAATCATAACTGAACCACTACATACGACACTTTTCCAGGTTTTTACAGCGGTCAGTTACGACAAACCAGAAGTAAATACAACACGAAGCAGATTTATTACCACTTCCTTCTGCTGTACTTCCTCTAATGTCAGACTTATAATGAACCACAATGATGATAAACCACAGGCAGCTCCGTCTGATGACGGCAGCAGAAACTCAAATCAGAGAAACTTTTTTCACGTTGATCCGATCAACTCAATAAATCAGGAGTTCATCTCCATCAGCTGAGGAGAGACTCATGTTTTCATTCTTTCACATCTTAACCAGGCAGGAAATACTTTCACTGGATGAAATCAGTTACTGACTGATCTTGTTTAGTCACTGCTCTTTAACAGAACACGCCCTGAGCATTATCTAAACATAGACGTCTCACCTTCATTTAGATTTTATTTGAGAGAAAAAACAGCAGCAGAAACTGAACAAAAGAACTCCTGAACTCTTAAAAAGTTTAAAATCTGAGAAAATCTAACTTTTCTGTTTGATTCAAGTTAAGGTATGATTCTTATCTTCTGTTAGGATTTTTTTTTAAGTTGGACACTATTAGCATAAAAATGAACTCATCTGACAGACATGAAACTTGTCATGCTTTCAGGTGACTTTGGGGGGAATTTAGATGATATATTTGATGTTTTTTTAACATTTTAAATATTTACTGAAACATGATAAAAGGTACATCTCAAACTAATGTTCTTCATTTGAATGTAACTTTAACACTTGCCTGCATACAGCAGCTTCTCTTCCTGGAGCTGTGTGGGAGGCGCAGCGCCGATTCACAGTGGATTTATGAATATTGACAGCTTGGGGAACAGAGTCCCGACTCGAGGGCTAGAAACAGGAGCCGCTCAGGCCGGGTTTGGCCCATATTGAGTTAGTACTCCCCTACTTTAAAGTTTTTCTAATAACCCCCAAAATGTCCAACTGCATTCACTCCTTTTATCTTCTAAAAAGACTTATTTTTATCCTCTTTAGAATAAGCCTTTATTCACAAATTCATCGTCCTTCTGTACAGGAGCCCAAATGGATGCAAAGAATTGTTTAATTCAAACTAAAATAAGAGTTTAATGCTTCCAATTTTATATTTCCTAACACCTAAACAGCAGCTGAGCTGAAGTTCTGCCTTCATATCTTGAACCATCAACTAATTTAGAAATAAAGTGTGCAAAAGTGTGCAGAATTAAGCTTTCTTACCTTTTCTGTCTCACAGTTTTGTCCTTTTTCTTCATTTACATGCTTAAGGCAAAAAGCAGCTGCTGGTCTGATGGTAAAATCCCTACCTGGCAGGTTTTTAAACACAAAGCACTCAAATTTGCATTCCTGTCCATCATTTTTTCACCCACCAGAACAGACAGAAACTTTAGCCTCTTTCAGCTAAAAGAAAAGGAAAGTTTCATCTCAGACCGCTGCTAAACCTGCTCACATCCCTTTTCTGTCACCTGGATGAGTAAAAATAGACATGATCTGTAACCAGAACCACATCTGGATCTTTTAAGTGTAAAAATAACCAACAGAAAAAGAGAGAAATTCACAAGAGAATGAGAAAACCCGACTCCACACTTAAAGAAACCAAATATAGTATCAGGTTCGTGCTGCAGAAATGGTTTTCTGCCTTTCTCTGTGAGAAGGAAGGAAATAAAACCCTCGCAGAGCTTTATCAGCAGAAAACACCCTCACAAATGGAAAACAAGAACCTTCTTATGAACTGGAATAAACCTGGCTTTAAGCTAAATTCCTCCACAGCCTTGTGATCCACTGAAAACAACCCCACGGCTCAGCAGGAGAAATATCAGCTTCACATGTGAGCAGAAACCAGCAAGACCACAAGAAGTCCTGGAAACTGTTGGGAACTAAACTATCAGAGAAGTTTAGAACGGCTTTCTGAACCTGTAAGGGCAACAAGTATGGAACAAGCAAATGGTGTAAACCGCCATAAAAATCATGACATGACCAGAAGTTATTCCTGATCTCATTATTGTTGACCAACCACTTTAAGGTTTCTGTCAAAGTTCAGAAAATCTGCTCCTCAGCTGCTGCAGAGCTGACAAAGAAAACCAGCTTCTGCAATAAATAATAAACCTGTTATTAAAAAAACATTTCTTCCAACGTTTTAACTCTGAAGTGAAATTCCACCACTGAAAAAGTCAAGGACATGTTCAAAATGTTCAGTATTATTAAAGTAGTGTAGTTAAGGTGTATTTTGTTTGTTATGGAGGGTGTTGATTAAAGTTTCTGCTGTATTAGAACTCTGCTACCTGTACATAAACCTCTACTATGCAGCAGGAGACCTTTAGTATAGTTTGTGGTTTTTAAGCAGCTGCAGCAGGACGTCCAGCAGCTCAGTGACTCAAATAAATGGACTCATAAGTTAGAGGATAACAAACAGGTAATATAGACATCAGTGTTAAAGAGACGCACAGTGCTAAATGAACCATTTCAGTGTGATTCCAACTGAAAAGTTGTGTATTTCTGCAGTTTTGCTTCTCCAACTAAGTAACAAAGCTGTTGATTGTTTAAACTAAAATAAGATTCTAATTTTATTTATTTAAATAAAACTTTTCTGCAGCAGGAGGAAAGAATAATTGAGTAGTTTGTTATTTTGTTCCATTCAATCTACTTTCCTGCTTCAACAGCTTAATTTGTAAATATTTTATCTTAATCTACATGATTTTTAAGTCCAGAAATTTGACTGAACTAGGAAAACAACATCTAGACCATGTTTTTAATGTTTTAGCTCTGTTATGGAGGCTGGAAATGTATTTTCTTTGTGTAATTTTAATAACAGCTCACGAATTAAAGGCAAACATGAGAAACTAAAGATTGGGAAATGTTAGTTTTTACAGTCACATTAAACATCTAAACAGAGTTTCTGTTTTTGGATGTAGAAATAAAAACTACATTTAAATAAAAGGAAGACACTTGATGGAGAAAATTGTCAAAACATCTGACCTCCTGCTTCACTGTGATTTTAACAAACAGCTGATTATAAACTCTAAGAAATATCTTCCAATACACTTTGTTCTGACAACGTATTATAAGAAGAACGTGTTGAAAACAGATTTACAGTTTGTTGATGAACACCTATAAGCTGTTAGCAGGGTTTTCTGCTGCTGGATAACCTGAGATTTACTCGTTAGGCCAACTCAGAGCAGGCTAACGAAGCTAAGCTAACCTATACGCGCTCGAAAATAATGTAAATATTCACAAAGACGTAGCGAACAAACCGTAAAACTTCTGGTTCCGATTGGGCTCCTAACCTCACGGCTCCTGAGTGGGCTCCACCGGGAACATGACTTCACAGAAGCCGAGCCGACTCGAGCCCGGTAGCCTCAGTTCAAGCTGTTAAAGGTGAGTTCACTTACCGCGGAGGCGACCGCGTATGCTTCAGGGGCGAACACTCAGCTCGGAAATTTCCCATTTACAGAATTTAAGCTGTAAAAAAAAATCTGTTCATGTTGGGATCTTAAACAGCATAAAGCTGGTGTGTGTGTGTGTGTGTGTGTGTGTGTGTGTGTGTGTGTGTGTGTGTGTGTGTGTGTGTGTGTGTGTGTGTGTGTGTGTGTGTGTGTGAATAGTAACGGCATTTAAATAATTTAAAACCGTGAGCGATCATGGAGGTATTAAAACCTTTTTTGGATTATCATGACCTGGATGACTGAGAACCTTCACCAGCATATCATGGAGGTGGTTTCTGCGGGGAGCTAACCTGTAATTTCCTGTTTGACCAAGGAGGTCTGTTTTTTACTGAACTGCACTCAAACGCAACACCGCCGATTCATCACCTTCACACAGCGGAGGGGCCTTAAAGGCACAGTTCACATTTTTTTGAACTGGGGATCTGTGGAAACGATTTGTTTGTTTGTTTATTCACTCATAAACATAAAAATCAACCCATAAACATAAAAACTCAACAAAATAATATGTTTATATTTCCATGCGTTGGTTACAGCATCATTGTAAAGCATAGTAGCATAGTAAAGGAGTGGACCTTTACTATAACAAACTTCTCCCATAAAGAAACTTGAACTAAAATCTCATTCACATTGTATTAAGTTATTTACTCTGTAGTTTATTTTCCTGCTTGTAATTCTGTTGTCATTTCTTCATGTATTAATGTCTCACTTGTTGTAAAGAACCCTGTGATTTATATAAGGTGCTATGTAAATAAACCTTACTATTAGTACTACTATTACTATCAGGCTCAATGGATACATTCAGCTGTTTGTGTACCAGCCTCGTGTTGGTGTGGGTCTGCCTTCATCCACATGCTACAGTTTTTTATTTTAATAATTGTTTTATATTATTTTATTTTATTGATGGCCTTCAGGGAACATTCCCCAAAGCTTCCCTGACTCAAAGTTGGGCTGTTTGGTTTAATGTGGCACATTCAGATTGTTTGTTTTCTAAGCATTGATTTATTATTTGAAAAACATGAAACAAGCAGTTGATTCAACAATGAGAACTTTGTTTAATTATCATAATTACATATTACTCTCCTCTCCATGCTGTGGTGCAGCAGCATCAGTGTGTGGGGAAAATGTCTTTAACCACATTTTAATGAGCATTAATGGGCAGCAGAATAAAGTTCTGGATCCAGAGAGAAAGCCTCACACGTGAGAGGTGGTGGGGTCCATCTCTGCCCCCTCATGTTACCATCACATGAGGAGAGTGTGACAGGCCCTGAGATTAATCCTGGAAAAAACGATCTTTAGTCTCATGTTTGGACATGTCATGAGTAAACAGGCATTAAATACGTTTGTTGAACACAAAGCTTGTTTCTGTATGTTTCATACAGACAGAAGTGATGAAAAAAATGTTTGCCTCTTTTCTGATTTCCTGTTTTATTAGTTTGAATGCATACCAAGCATTCATTAGAATGCTTACCAAGCATTCAAATTGTTTTTCTTCCGTACACTCTTTGGCTCATTTCTTCTTCCATAATTTTCAACCGATATCAACAAATTATACCTCAATTTAAGTTGTTTTTTTATTATTTATTTATTTATTTTTGTCTTATAAATATATATGCATGTCTATGTGTTGAGGGGAGGTGGGTGGGTACAAGAGATGTACCTGCCAGATTGCTGATTTTTGTTGGTAGAACGAGGGGTTAAAAAAAGGAAAAATACTGAGTAATTGTACCTTTTGTTTGTTAATTGATATTGTTAAGTTTCAATAAAAAAAAGATTCTTCTTTTTATGACATTTCAACTTCATTTCAGCTTATCACTGTGTTTTATTTGTCACGGTTTATCTGTACATCATTTTAGTCACTTTTGTGTGGAAGGTGCTCTATGATAAAGGTTGATTAATTGGTGGTGAAATACAAAATTCCAAGTACTGGTATTTCAGTGAGCTTCGTTCAAAGGACACAAAAAAACCTAGTAGTACCGCGACTAGATGGCCACTAGATGGCGGTACTAACTCTTTTCAACAGGTAAAATACAACGTAGAAGGAGAAGATGAAGAAGGAAGGCGGAAAACCAAACATTTTTGATTATGCTAGCGAAGAAAACGGAGTCGCAGCGAACGAATAAAGTGTCGATAAATTCTGGAGTAGTTGTTGAAAGTTCGGCTCAAAGATGAGTTCGTTCGCTGGTCGAATGAAGGAATATCCCACCATTTCTCTGGACCGGTTCGACAGGGAGAACCTACATGCCCAGGCTTATTTCCTCTCTCACTGCCACAAAGGTAACTCACTGAGCGAACCGATTCAATTATTGATGTTTTTATATGTTAAAGTTCTCTAATGGCAGGCTTCATTCCAACAGATCACATGAAAGGACTTAAAGGACCTCTGCTGAGGAGAAAACTGCAGTTCAGGTGACCACAGGTTTATTTAATTGTCCAAAATGACAGAATCAACTATAGTCAGTGGCTTAAATTAACATTTCAAATTAAACGATTTGTAGTATCTATTTTACCAATAAAAACTACGTCTGTCAGAGAACAATTTGTCACAACTTGCAGCTGAATAAACCTTAAATTCATCAGAGTACTTGGAGGTGTGTAATTCTTTAACTGACAGGTCAAACACCTGCTGGAACTCATTTTAATAAAAGTATTTTATCAAAGACTGAACTAAACTTCAGTGAGAAAAAAAGAACACTAAGTGAAAACAAACTTAAAAATCTGAGAATGTTTCAGTAGAAAGTTCAATATTATTGGCATATAATAGTATTAAATTAATATTAACTTATACAGGGTTCATACACAAAGGTGAATTTCAAGATTTCCCAGCACTTTAAACTGGTGATAATTTACACAAACAAAATATGTGCATGACATGATTCATTTAAATAATAAATTTAAATGTCTCCTCTCATAAAAATGCAATTTTAGTTTCAAGCACTTTAAAGGGCTTTATTTTAAAAAATTAGACACTTTCTAAACCTTAAAAATACGACATCAAATTTCAAGCCTTTCCACCTGCTGAGAAGCTGCAAGTGAGCTGAGCTGCTCTGTGCTTCTCACCTCCCGCTGCGCTGCACGGAGCATGAGCAGGATGCGACTCACCTCCGGTCCAGTGTAGATACCAGATGTGGACCTCGAGCAGATCTGGTATCTAACCCGGCACGCACTGTGAGTTCCCCGGAGAGGACGCACTGCACCCTGCATCAGTGACATACAGGCAGCAGCGTCGGCGCTGCAATCGATCTCCTCAGGATGCAGAACACAATGTGCTGTAAAAAAAAAAGGCATGCAAAAAAATCTGCAAAAGAGCGAGGGACCATTGTACTTTGATTCAGGATTAACGTGAAAAATTATTCAACCAACTTGGAGTTTTGTGTTTATAGTTATTGAACTCAAAACTGTAAAGAGAGATTTTTATTACATGATGGAAAATAAACCTCAGATGTCTATTGTGTAGCTGAAGTGCATCTCAAGTAAAAAACAAAGCAGCATCTTGTTTATTGAAAGAGCTAAAATAACCAGGGTGCTCATTTATAAAACTTTGCGTAGAATCCTTGCTAAAACTTGCTTAAGCTCAGCAAAAAATTGTCAGATACGCAAACTCCATATCCGATTTATAAAACCCTGCGGACGCACAGATCCACGCAATTCTGCTTTATAAATCGCTCTCATACCTAGAACTGTGCTCAGCTGTTTTTGGGTCAGAACCCTCCTCCTACACACCCACATTCTGCCATATACGGTCAATGCAAAGTACCTCATGAATAATTGCATATGCATAAGCCGGTGGGTTTCTGGCTTTTAACAGTAAATCGTGACAACAGAGCTGTTTAGAAAACGTGATTTTACAGAGGCTGAAACTCGAGGTGCTTGTGGTGGATGGACGGGAAAATGTTTTATTTGGTGGTGAAATGTTGACGGATTAGAGAACACGGAAGTGCTCCGAGAGTCAGTCTCGCTGCAGCGCTGCTGTCAGACTGACAGAGAGATGGTGTAGATCTAAGAGAAACGTTTAATGACAACATTTAATTTAATCCAAAGGGGAAGGCACGTCATGTTGTTCATCCTATTAAACACTCAACCTGTTGGATAAATCGCTGGTTGAAGGGAACCTGAGAACGGCCGGTGACACCGGGTTTTACTGGTTCAGATGGTTCTGTTGATCTAATACTGGACCCAGTTGATCCATAGGATGCTCTAATGAATCTATCAGCTGATCGATCGCCCAGTTATTATCTAGAAATCTCTAAAAACTCTCCCATTCATCCGGAGTCTGACTACTGGCTGAGCTGCAGCGCATTACGCACAAGTGTGACTGCAGGATTCCTAAGTCTCAGAAATCACAATTAATTCACCAATAAGTGCAGCTGTTATATAATCTGAAGACGACTGGATGAACATGATGGGATATTATTCTAAAGTGCGACATATTTTCATTCAGATTTTAATTTTTATTATTTTTAGAGATGGGATTGTTGGTTCTGTGTGCACGAGGGTCTAAAAGTCTTTAATTGTGTCATAAATTCAACATTTTTTCATCTCACCAGCTGCTCTGACAGGTTTCACGTCTCCAACAGATCCTTACCCAAGGTTCAAAATTAGCTTAGAGTTGTGCACATTTTTTCGTTACGTTTTCTTTTATAAATCCCAAAATTTGCGTAAAAAGTGACTTATGCAACTTTCAGGCCCATTTTGTGCGTAAGTAAGTTTTATAAATGAGCACCCTGATTGTGTTTTTGGTACAGGGGATAAAATAGTATTAAACACGTCATCAGTACTTTAAGTAAATCTATCTCTAAAGGTTCTGTTGACATGAAGTTCTCACCAGATGCTGGTACCAACCCATTCTCCACACATGTAGAGAAACCAAACCATCCATATCTATCATGAAGTTCTGTGTAATAAACAGAACGACTCCGAGAAAAAAGATTTTAGATTCTTCCTGGAATGGAATAAATTCTTGGTCCAAAGTCTTTGTTGGAGCTGCAGCTTCCAGACTCCTTCTGGAGGAGAAACTAGTCTCAGGTGTGATTCTGGTCTTCAGATCCTGAAGGTTCCTCTATGACCTCTGACCTTTAGCTCTCTCCATAGATGTTCTCTAGGATTCAGGTCAGCTGATTGTCTGGGCCGTTCTAGCAGCTCTCTAACCAGTAGAGGGGTTCTTGGCTGTTTGGGATCATTGTCCTGCTGAAACGCCCTCCTGGTTTCATCTTCATCATCCTGGTAGAGGCAGCAGGTTTTGATCCACAATGTTTCCATTCATCCTTCCTTCCATTAATGATAGTGATTTACACGAAACAGCAGGATTGTTTTCTAATTACTTAGATTCCAGGTGGTGTCATGACTTTTTGCACCTTCCTTTCTTCATGTGTTTTCACTGAGTCCATTTTATTACATGAAGCTTAATGAGGACATGGATGGTTTGATTTCCTTGCATGTGTGGAGGATGGGTTGTTACCAACATCTGGTGAGGATTTCATTTCCATAGCAGAAATATATTTACTTAGAGAATCAGTTACATGCTCAATACTTATTTTACCCTCAGTAAGAAAAGTCAACCTGTTTTGTGTTCTGAGTGCAGTCGAACAGTCAGACTTTACTGCTCCTTCGTGACCAAAGAGCTGCTTCTCAACAATCCAAAGTACGCTTTCTGGGAAGAATATATTGTGAGTCAGTCCTCTGCTTCTCAAAATGGATGTTTTATTACTTTTAAACAAAATCCACCATTTGAGACAGGAAGAGAACTGGAAGCCAGGTTTCATTTTTAAAATAAAAACTTGTTTCAGGTTCCTTTGGAGCTCGAGAGCCCGACTCAGATTTCACTGGTGAATGAAGCATCTGGGGAGGTTTGTTTGTTTGTTTTCTGTTAATGAATGTTGTCTAGTTTAAAACTCCTCTGCAGTAGCAGGTACTCGGTCGGGGCTTCCTGTTCTTGTTGCTTGCCTTTTAAACAGTTCAAATAATCTACTTGTTCACACATCTTTGGTTTGTGTTTAACTGTTGTTTGTTGTGTTTGTGCAACAGAAAGAGGAGGTTGTGGTGACGTTGCTTCCTGCAGGTCACTGTCCTGGATCAGTCATGTGAGTCAAATTATTAGATCACTACTTAGGGGTTTGTGTGTTTTTAAATAATCAAATCTGCATGTTTTGAACTGTAACTTGGGACTTTTATTTTGTCTTTCTGCATCTTGTGTCTTAAAGAAACTAATTGTGCATTTAAAAATCTGTAACCTAGCTGCACACTGGTCACAAACGTGTGTGTAAATGTATTAGTTCTCCTAAACCACCACAATCCAGGGTCCAGACCAGGAAACAGTCTACACACCTCTGACATTAACCCTATTGAGACAGTGTCTGCATCCACTGTCCAAATTAAACAAACACTAAGATAAGGATCAGTAAACCATAATAAATATATATTAAAATATATAAAACCATAATAATTCCAAAAAATAAATAGCAATACCATAATAAAACTTAAAAAATTCAAAAGGCAGAGAGGCACAGGGAGATCTGACCCTACGAGCCAGTGGAAAGCTGAAAGGATTCAGAAGACCGGAAACGCCGCAGAATGATGAGGACCCAACTGGAAGATAATTCGGCTGTTTTGACCAAGCAAAGCTACGTAAATAATAAAAGGACGGGGGGGATAGGGATATATGGGACATGTTGGACTTGGCTAGCAGACTGGGGGATTTCTTAGATAGATCCCCCTTATGTTACTAGCGAGGGGCCCTTCCGGTATGGGAAGGTGAACCCCTCCCCTTCCAACAAGGACATGGGTGAAAAAAGGTAACCCAATTGTTTTGGAAGTTTCGGTATTTGTTTTTGTGTGGAAATGTTCATATTTATGTTATACAAAGAGTGTCAGTGGGGGGAGAAAAGGAATAAAAAAAAAGACAAGATGGGGGGGGGGGGGG
>SSNR01000624.1:57620-111096 GCA_006937965.1 Callopanchax toddi | reverse complement strand
GGGGGGTGATCTAATTGAAGTGGTGTCCATTAACGTGAATGGTTTAAATAATTATATAAAGAGAGGAAAGGTTATATCAAAGATTACAAATGTGAAATCACAAATTAGTTTTTTGCAGGAAACGCATTTATCAGACCAAGAACATGAAAAATTGAAAAAGATGGGATTCAAAAAGGGGAGTAATGATTCTGATATCAAATACTATAGGATTCAAGATGATAAAGGAGGCAAAAGATAAGGAAGGAAGATACATATTAGTTAAGGGGAAAATAGACCATCAATTGGTTACACTAATAAATGTATACGCTCCCCCTGAAGAAGGAAAAGGATTATATAAACAACTAATAGACTTAATATCAAGTGAATCAGAGGGGGTTATAATACCTGGGGGAGATTTTAATATAATATTGGATTATATTCTTGATACAACCAGTACAAAGAAAATTAGCAAAATACACATAGCTAAATATTTAAATAAGGCCTACAAAGAAATAGGGATAATGGACGTATGGAGACACAAAAAGGTTGTCTGGAAGGAAGGGAGGGAGGAAGCCCAGGATAAGATTCACTACATTACAGCTTTCAAAAGAGGAAGGAGGCTGTGGCTTGCCAAGCCTCCTGGAAGATTATTACGCAGCTCAGATTCAAATGGTGGGACTCTGGTGTAATCCACATTATAAAGCAGGATGGAAAAAAATAGAGTTAGGAGGGGAGATGCTCCTCCTTCAGAGCATGATTACTAATAAACAAGGACTAAAGAATTTTGGGGATACTCTAGACTCTATAACTAAACACACTTTAGAAACTTGGATATGAATAATTGGGAAATACAGTATAATTTGGAAAAGGAAGTTCAAATCTTAAATTGGTTGGTGTATGACCAAAAATTTATACCAGGGTTATTGGACACGAATTTTAAGAGATGACCAAACAAAGGTATTACAGCAATATGCACAATTATGGAGAATGGGGGAAATAAAGAACTGGCAAGAAATTAGAAAGGAGTATGGCATACCAGATACAGATTATTTTATGTTTCTGCAAATGAAAGATTACCTGGATAAAAAAATCAGACCAGGATTACCCCAGAAACTCAATAGGGAAACAGAAGTAATGATTAAAGCATATAAGGGCAAAACGGAAAAAATGGTTTCACAATTATATCATGGGCTGAGGGAGAAAAAGGGAATAACATCTTTATATGTACGAGACAGGTGGGTTAAGGAAAGTGGAACAACGGTGAGTGACGAGGAATGGTGGAACATTTGGGAGGTTCAGAAAACTTCATCTAGCTCAAAGATGTGGCGAATGTTCTGCTGGAAGAATATAATTAAATTCTTTATTACTCCATCAATGCAAAATAAATATTCAAAGAGCCAACAAGCATGTTGGAGAAAATGTGGGAAGGAAACAGGAGATCATTATCATATGTTTTGGGATTGTGAAAAATTTAAGAAGTATAGTATTGGAAAGATATAGAAAGTAAAACAGGGGAGACAATAGGCTATAGGATACCTTTGACATTTGGAAAGTTTTATTTAGGTAACGTGACAAATGAGGACATACACCATGATATTTGGTCAAAATCTTATTGGCAGCTGCTAAGAAAGGGATAACAAGGAAATGGAGGAGAGAAGAACCACAGACGATAAAGAATTGGGAGGATACCCTGAAGGAGATTTATTGTATGGAAAGACTGACATATAAACTGAGGCTGAAACAAGTGGAGCTGGACGACAAATGGGAGAAATGGACAATTTTTTACACCACCAATTAATGGCCAGAAAAGGACACTTTGAAAGAGGGATAAAGAGGAACTCCACTGACATATCAAGTTCTGTACACTGTATGTTGTCGATGTTATGTTTTTTGTGTTTTGGAAAATAATAAATATTGAGTTATTAAAAAAAAAACTAAAGTATTAGATGTGCTTATTAAACAGGATCTCTCTAAATCTTTGTTATTTAAGGATTGATAATCGATGATCATATTGATTTTATTTTGACTTTTAGAAAATTGCTGGCACAGGATCATGTTAGTATTAATAAATTGACTTCAATCAGGACTTAGAGCTCATCATGGCTCAGAAACAGCTTAGGTGGACTGGTGTCCATACTGGTCCTGTTAAACCTCAGCGAAGCATTTGATACAGTTGACCACAATATTCTATTACAGAGGCTTGAATATGATATTGGAAGAAAGAGGCACCATCTAAAGTGAGATGGATGCCATCTTTCTGAATCGGACCAGATTTTTCCCAAATTGTTTGTCAGTTATCTATGAAGCCTGCACTGTTTTTGTGACCGGAACACAGACGTTAAAGCCAAAATTAAGACACCCTGCCTTGGGCTGGTTCCAGCACAAGTTTCAAGCCACGCCCCTCTACGTAAACAAGTGGGACATTTTCTTGATCAAGAGCAGCAGTTTATATTTAGCCTGAAAGGCTAAACTCGGCAGAACTTGACGCTAACCCTAAGAAGACCCTCTGATATAAACTACCACATCAGCTCTGATGTGTCCTGTTCAAGCTGAAGAGTCAGAGTTTAGTTGTGATGTGAAAATGTTTGCAGGTTCCTCTTTGAGGGTCGCCACGGAAACGTGTTGTACACAGGTGACTTCAGGTTGGCTGTTGGAGATGCCTCCCGGATGGAGCAGCTGCACTCTGGCAGCAGGTGAGTCTAATGATGTTTTTATTTCTAAGTTGAACTTTAGTTGAGAACCTTGACAGTTTCCTGTTTTGTGTCCCACAGGGTGAAAGACATTCAGAGTATTTATCTGGACTCCACGTTCTACGACCCACGTTTCTACCAGATACCCAGCAGAGTGAGTGTTTTTGTCATTTCCTGAACTGACTGTAGGTGTCAGCTGGTATCAATGCTGTTGGGTAGTGATTTAAGACTCTTTTACAGGTGATATGAGCTTATTGGGAGGCAGTAGCTCAGTGGGTTGAGGCGTTGGTCTTGCAACCAGAGGGTTGCAGGTTTAAATCCCACTCCAACTGTGTCACTTTGTCATTGAGTCCTTGGCAAGACACTTAAACCACATTGCCTGCTGGTGGTGCCTCCGTGTCTGGTCTCTTCACCTTGGTAGCTCCATCAGCTTATGACTGACTGATGTAAAGCACTTTGTTAGTCCATGACTTGGAAAAGCACTGTACAGATGTGAGACATTTACATTGAAATAACTTGTAGGACTGTTTCATGTGACTAAAATCTCATATCCTGATAGAAGTCATTCCTATCCTGATAATCATCATCATCAAACTTTATTGGCAGACTAAAAGTCTAAAAGACAACTCACAGATAAAGGAGACAAGACAAGAGATGCACAATTCAAACACAAGACCTTTGATTAAAAAAGAAAAACAACTATAAAATCCAGTGTAAAAATACTGGATATATTACTGCAGCAAAGTAAGAGATAACCGTATTCACTAGATGAGTCAAACCCACATTTTAAACAGTACATTCTCAGCCTAGACATGTAACGAGAGCATCTCACAGTGGGATTCGAGAGTGTAAACATACTGGAAGATTCTTCCACTCCTCGCATAAATTTAAACATTAGGTTTCTTAAAAGTGCTTTAAACAGCTACATTTCTGTACAGTGGTGTTTGCTTGTGTGTATAACTTGCAGCACTGCCTGTAGATCATCATCACTCATATCATCTGTAATAAAGTGTCCAAGATATTTGATCTGTTCACAGACCACAAGGCTGTTGCTGGACAGCTTGAACACAGGAAAATTAAGCCTTTTGTCCTGAATAGTTCTTCAAATTACAACGGCACTTTTGCTGGAATTATAATTGAAATCATATTCCATTCCATACTCTGTACAAACATCTAGATTCTAGAAGCTGCTGCAGTCCAGCACTACTTGGACTGAAGACTACGAGATCATCTGCATACATAAGGTGATTCACCAGAACATCACATAGCTAACAGCCTGTGTTGCAAGCTCTCAGCCTCCTGGATAACTCATAATGTATAAATTAAACAAAACAGGATAAAATTCCACCCTGCCTAATCCCATTGGACACACTAAAGGGGTCAGAATACTACACACACACACACACACACACCCATTTGATGTCCATCCTCTGGTGGGCATACCAATAGGCATGATTTGTAACACAACACAGTTATGTCTGTAAATTCCGTTCATGTGGAAGCATTATGTGATGCTAGCTGACTTCCTGTCTGTGTTCAGGTTGTCACAGATGTTCTTGTGGTTCTAGTGTTACGTTGAGATGCGTTACAGTTTCTCCATCTGTTTCTGTCAGTATTCTTCTTACAGGAAAACTCTTCAAGAGTCCCCTTTTAGTTGATTTCAGTTCAGGAAATGCTGATGATCCTGATGGTTGAATATCAGCATTAATCTGTTTTTCCTGTGTTCAGTTGACTCTGTCATTGTGCCCCAGGACAGCTGAGGTTACAGTGTAGCTGATCACCATCAATGTGTGAATGACTGATGTGTTGTGAAGCACTTTGGGAAGTGTAGAACTCTAGGAAATCGCTATACAAATACAGGCCATTTACCATTTTATACAATTGTCAAATTTTTAATGAAAAAAAATCCAATTTTCTTCAATAGCTCCCAGGTCATGTGACCAAGAGATTCCAATTAAATTCCTAGTTGTGTTCCTAAACTGGACTAATGAGACACTAACATATCTTATAAATATTTTGAATTGGAGTCTCATGGTCACATGTCTGTTAACTTCCCCTCCCGTTAAAGTGGAGTTCAGTTATCTACATCATGTACCTACAAGTGACATCAGTCAAAGGGAGCAGCCTATCTAAAAGAGGAGGTAGTCCTCTGACCGAAGCACTAGACAGATCAAGAGAGACGATCCAGCTAGTTCTTGTGTCTTTAAAACAATTCTTGCTCAAAAAAGTCCTCCTGAAGCTTGTGTCTCTATTGGATGGGACTACCTTTATGTTCAGGATGTGTTGCTGTATTATTTGCTTTCAGCGCCTTTCAGGACACCCAAGGTACTGACAGAAGCTCCATTATTCTTTCACGCACTCATTTACACTCTGGTGGTGGTAAACTATGACTAACGTGCGTCTGTAGTCTCTGACCACCACCAACATTCACACACAGGCAAGTTGAGTAAAGTGTCTTGCCCAAGGACACAACGACTATGTAACCCAGACAGAACTGGGGATCGAACCGGCAAACCTCCAGTTACCAGACTGGCCACTCTACCAACTGAGCTACATGCTGCCCCGCAAATACAATACAAATGCAAATATATGTAATGTTTTTGTGTGTGTAGGAGGTCTGTTTGAGGGGGATCTCGGAGCTCATTGGGAACTGGATCAGTCAGAGTTCCTACCACGTCGTATGGCTGAACTGTAAAGCTGCGTATGGATACGAGTATCTGTTTACCAACCTGGGAGAAGAGTTCAACACACAGGTGACACATTTCGTACGAATTCATGGGATTAATCAGGATTAAACCTCAATAAGATACTGTTCATAAATCACAGAGACTTCAGGTTTCTGTTGATGATCACATTTTTTTAATGTCAAATTTATCTTGCAATAAAGCATTAGTATAAGTTAGTTACCTCAAAAACGGAACAAATAACCTCAAAAACTACCAAATCTAGCTTTTATTTGGTCTGATTGGTTCTCAAAATGTGATTTATGAACAACTGTAGAAGAGAATATATACATTGACTTTAGTGTAAATTAGGGATGTACATTGTTAACCGGTTAACTGCCGTTAATGACGTCACCCAGTATAATATTTAATGTCCAGTTAACTGAAATTTATGTATTTTGCTTGGGTGTAACACATTTTTGTGCCACCAGAGAGCGGGCGAGCGCCACTATTCTCAGAAACCACAGACAGCGATCAGCTGAGCTCTTCTCATAAAGTTCCTAAAAGAACACAGCGTTCAGCATTTTATTCTTGTAGTGATGGACTAATTCTAAAGTCAGTTTTTTTCTTCAACTCAAAGTAATGCTGCTGTTCACATTCATGGCATAAGGTAAAACATTTTCACGCATCATTTATGGTTTTAAAACGAATGGTACTATTAAGAGTACATTGTTTAGTAAAAAGAAACATCAGTGTAATTATTTGGTTCACTGTAAGGAAACCCATGTGTTTAAAAACGCGTGGTCTCCAGAATGAGCTTATAAACATGCAGGAAGCGCTGTGAAGACATCCTGCAGCAGCTTCTGTCTCTTGTTCCACTCACGTCACTCGTTGTTTGCTAACGTTGAAACGAGTGTGCTACTTTCTTGGGAATCCAAATTATATTAAAGAACGGATAACATAGCGTTTGTGTTGGTTGCGGGGCGAAACAAAGATGCATGTGTGTCGCCGATGCACACACCCGCCGCGGCGTTGGGGGGGTGGGGTACGAGCAGTGGCGTAACTTTACAGTTAACCGATTATTAACTGTTAAGAGCTTCAGTAGCCGGTTAAACAAAATTTGGAAAACGTGCATCCCTAGTGTAAATGGAAAATAAGACACAGGATGAGGAAATTTGAAATGTCTTGATTGAATCTTATTCCTTTAGATCCACGTCAACAATCTGAACATGTTCAAGAAGATGCCCGAGATCCTGAGCTACGTGACGACTGACCGCAGGACTCAGATTCACGCCTGTCGACACCCAAAGGTCCAGTTTGCTAACTTTACTACTGAAGTAGTAGTAGTAGTATAGTACTACTGTACTGCTACATGTTTATTAAGAATCCAATTCTGGTTTTAGGTATTTATTTTTTGTACTGAAAGTTAAATGAATCTGCTCCAGTCACTGTAAATGGAAAGCTTTTTACGATCTAAGATTTTACTTGGTAACTCCTTTAGCAGCAGTAACTCTTACTTCTCTTTCCACCAATGAATGAAGTGTTTGTGTTTCTGTGCAGGATGATGAGTTTTTCCAGGGTAACAGGCTGCCTTGTGGCTGCACGGCGAACGACGGGTCACCTCTTCGTATCATCAGCATCAAACCGTCCACCATGTGGTTTGGAGAGAGAACCAAGAAGACCAACGTTATAATAAAGTAGAAAAACAGAGACTCGTGACTGGAAATAAATCAACATAAATCTAATGGAGTTTATAAAATAAAAACTAGTGTTTTTGTTGTGTTTTCAGAACAGGAGCCAGTTCATACAGAGCCTGTTTCAGCTTCCACTCGTCCTACTCTGAGGTGAATATATTTGATAGTCTTTTTTTACTATTTACTTGATTGTTTTAACCAGTTCCTACTTCCTTTGCATTTAAGCAGTGAAACCTATAGAAGCTCGATGAGTTTTACTATTTATTTGCTCTAATATTACACAAAACAGGCAATGCAGCTGCTCCTAGTATTGACTAATACTCCAAACATGTTGGCAAGTATAACAGAAATGATCACTTAAAGCGGCTCTCTGGAGCATTTTTCTCTGTATCAAAGTTTTCTAAATGTTCTAAATGATATTTCAGGTCTAAACTATGATCTATGGGTTGAGTTCCACAACATCTGTCATTCTGATGAAGACCCTCCTTCCTCCTAGAGACCCCTTTCCATTATTTCTTGCCGCTGACATTTTTCAGCCAATGAAATTCAAATGTCTGCATTCTCTCAACATGCACGCGCATCGACCAAACCTGTACCAGTAGGGGGCGCTGTCGTACAGGACGCTCCGTGTGTTTCTCTGCCGTCTCAGCCGTTCACTGAGGACTCACGGCTCATTTCTACTAAAAACCTACCCATTCCCCAGCTAAAGATGGATTTATTTTTATTTTTAAACCTTTCACCTCACAGAATGGCAAGGCTTGACAGGATTATGCATTTATTTTGGTCAGAAAGTTCATCCAGGGCCGAGTCAAGTTCAGCTTCAGAGTCCAGCAGCAGCTCGGTGCTAACAGAGCTAATATCAGAAGCAGCAGGGACAGAGAGGGCTCATCAGACCCTCGTAGTATTGTTGGAATAAGATTGTGAACTGTGAGTGATTAAACCCTACACATTGAGCTGTACAGTTCATGTCCGAAGTATATGCGCCGCGTGCACGCGCGCACACGCGACCGGACGCGCGTGTCGAGATGTTTTGAGGAGGAGCCTTTGGACGCTAGATTCAAAAACTGCTCTCCTGATGAAATCCTTCAGAGTGCTGCTTTAACATTTGTCCATGAGACCTTAATATAAGTATCAGAACAAATGTGGGCATAAAGAGTCGATGCGACACACTGACTTTACTCACTACAACCATTTGGAGAGATGATGCATCACAGCTGCAGGTCTGAGTTGCAGCAAAGAAGCCCAGACTGTCCTCTTCCCAGTCATTTCCTCCAGTGGGACCCTGATACGTTCCCAGGCCAGCCTACAGACAGAACCCCTCCAGCAACTTGATTCTTTTTTTACCTTTTCACCCTCCTTTAGTGATGAAATATGGTCATTTGCCCTATAAAGAGTTCAAGGTTTGTTTTAGATGAGTTCATCAGGTATTATAGTTGTAGCAGGATGCAGTCTGTATCAAATCTGTTTCCTCCTAAAAGTTAAAATGACTTCAAAGTTACTTATTGTCTTTCTGAGTTGAAGGAAACCAGTAACATTTTTCTCATTAAACCTTTTAATGTTGATTTGATTTCAGATTAAAGACTTCCTGACATATCTTCAGCCGGTCAACATCCTACCTAGCGTTGTCCCCATCGGTCGCACGCTGACCGAAGTCACACAGATGTAAGTCCAGTTTGAGTTTGGTTTTATAAGGAAAGGAAAAAAATATCATGAAACAAATTCTTGTCTGAAATCTACAAGGTTCAGGGTTCATACAGGTGCTGGAAAGCCTCACATTCTTGAATTTCAATGATGCATTTTCAAGGTTGTGTTTGAATTTTGCATAAAGTGTTTAAAAATGTAACAAAAATCATTTTTATCAAATAATGCTATCAAGATCCACTGATCAGAACATATTTAGTTTTGCAGACACACAGGTAGGTGTAGCTAGTTTAATGATATAATAACCCAATCGCTCCAGATGACATACTAGACCCCATCGCTCCAGAAAATATACTAAACCCCATCGCTCTAGGCGATATACTAAACCCCATCGCTCCAGGCGATATACTAGACCCCATCGCTCCAGGCGATATACTAAACCCCATCGCTCCAGGCGATATACTAAACCCCATCGCTCCAGGCGATATACTAGACCCCATCGCTCCAGGCGATATACTAAACCCCATCGCTCCAGGCGATATACTAAACCCCATCGCTCCAGGCGATATACTAAACCCCATCGCTCCAGACGACATACTAGACCCCATCGCTCCAGATGACATACTAGACCCCATCGCTCCAGATGACATACTAGACCCCATCACTCCAGGCAATATACTAAACCCCATCGCTCCAGACGACATACTAGACCCCATCGCTCCAGACGACATACTAGACCCCATCGCTCCAGATGACATACTAGACCCCATCACTCCAGGCAATATACTAAACCCCATCGCTCCAGGCGATATACTAAACCCCATCTCGCTCCAGGTGATATACTAAACCCCATCTCGCTCCAGGCGATATACTAGACCCCATCGCTCCAGGCGATATACTAAACCCCATCGCTCCAGGTGATATACTAAACCCCATCGCTCCAGACGACATACTAGACCCCATCGCTCCAGGCGATATACTAAACCCCATCTCGCTCCAGGCGATATACTAAACCCAATCGCTCCAGGCGATATACTAAACCCCATCTCGCTCCAGGCGATATACTAAACCCCATCTCGCTCCAGGCGATATACTAGACCCCATTGCTCCAGGCCATATACTAGACCCCATAGGACTAGAACACCTGTTTTTATGAAAGCAGGAAGTTCTTTGGTCTGACTTAGTGAAAAGTACAAGAACTCTGCAGGTATCATTACATATACAGTAAATTCTACATCAAAATGAAAGAAAATCAAATGACTTGGAACAAAGTTATTTGTACTTTAATTTTGATTATTCAAGAAACTGTGTGAATGAATGATGCTTCGTGTTTTATTAGATTCTTTTATTAAATTAAAGGGAGACACATTCCTGTGACTAAATCAGACCTGAACTCTTCATCAGCTGTTAAACAGGTTGTTGTTTTTGCAGGTTGAGGATGATGAGCAGGAAACTGTCTGATGAAGCAGCATTCATCTACAAACCTCTGGGAGTCCTAAAACGCAGCAGAGTGCAGGCGCCTTCTAACGGTAACAGCAAAAACACTTACACCTTCTCCAGATGTTCTTTATAGATCGAGTTTCAACTCTGAGAAAAACATCAGAACAACAAATGCAGGATTTTCAGAGACTCTTCAAACCCCCAGGATAAGGAATAAAAACATTAAAGGAAAATTCCAACATTATAAAACACTCAGACCTTCTCATCCACAACATACCAGCTGTGTTTATGAACTGTTCTAATAAAAGTAAAGTTTATTTATCAAGCTCCTCTCAGACATACAGTCACAGAGGACTGTAGAATAAAAAAATGGGGAAGAGAGTCACGTGACTAGCACGTGATGCGGACTAGTTGAGTCGTGTCACAGCTTCTTAAAGGGACACGGACATTTGCAACCTACTGCTCCTTTTTCATTTTTTAAAATACCGAACATACGATTATGAGCAAAATGACGTCAGTTAGAGTTATAAAATTCAGTTGTTTTTTTAAATTATTTATCGCCCAGCCCTAGACCAGACCAAAATGATGTATGTGTTCTTCTGTTCATGTTTGTTTGTCTGTGGGATTCAGAGTAAAATTCACTTCAGGATGTTTGAAACATCTCAAAGTTCTAAGAAAATCTGAGTTTTAACTGAAGATAAAACATGAGAAATCCATCCTGGTTTATTTAGCAGATATTTCTCAGGTAACAAAACTTTTCAGACTTTTAAAAATTAAATTTGTCTGATTAGGTCAGTCTAGGAGTTAAGGAAATTTAGAGGCAGAAATATTTTATCTGCGCTATGGTAAACAATGTAGCTTTTAACGTTTTTTTAAAAGCCTCTTAACAACGTTCTAACATAGCATAGCTATAAATATATTATGGAGATTAAAAAACCCCAGAAAGAAATCAATAAAGTAGTTGTCCCGCAGTTCTCTAAAAACTTCTGACGATAGGATTGGACAATTCAGCTGTCTGCCTGCCACACTTCCACACTGCTTGGATCCGCCATTAATCCGCCCGGGCACATTTTGCAGTAAAACATCCCAGAAGTGATTAAAGGACAGAAACAGCTGGCTGATAGTGCTTCCATTTTAGGAAAAAATACCAGAGTCCCCCCCAAAAAAACAAATTTTCAGCTAGCAGAAAACTAAAAACGTTTGGAGGTGAAAAGAGGAAAAGCTGGGGGAACGTTTCTACGGCTGGAGTTTTGGTGTCTGCTGTAACCGCGGCAACGCATGGTCCCATGTCCGCAGAATGGCTGGCTTACCGATTACACCCAACGGGAGGGGTGAGTGCTCTGAGACGTGTTTCTGTAAAATAACTAGCGATACTTAGCTTGTTTACAACGTCGCAGATAGCAGCTTTAACCATCAAGGTTTTAACTGTTTTCTTATAGCTGTCAGGGTTTCCTCTACATGTAATTGATCGTGGCGCACCGCCACAGTAAAAAAAAGATGTCGCCACAACTTCAGCATGAGGTTTAAAAAAAAAAAAATGGTTAAAACAATGTAAAGCTTATGATAAATATATAGCCTATATTTGTGCACTCAGGGCTCTAGAGTGTGACAATTTTGGTCACAAATGTGACCTAATTTCCCAAAGACGCGATTTAACAAAAATTCCATGCCGGTCCGGTGCAACTGAGGATTTTCCTATAGGGACTGATGCAGGTCGGAAAAAACCTCCTCTCCGTGACGCTGAAGGTCTCCATGTGGTTCAACAACAGACACACGTTAAATCATAGATACTAAAATATAAATCTTACTGGTCACATCGACGCTGAAATAGTCCGTGTTTCGGAACGGGGCGAGGGGGAGAAACACGCCGCTAAACTCTGCAGCCTGACAACTCTCTGTACTGACAACTGAGAGCAGCGACGCTCCAGAAGTGAAACTAAAACAGCAGCTGTAGTTGGATCATCAGTGTGTAATGACAAAGACAATATTGCACTGACAACGTGGATTTATTAAAAGAACTACAGCTCAGGAGACACGCTGGTAGCGTGAGTTGGAAACTAGCGGCTCGTGGGCGGATCCAGTCCTCCCTCTGATTGGCTGTGGTCCAGATATTCCCTTTGTGCTTCAGTCAGGGAGGTGAGTAATGAATGCTAGGCTAGTCACATGAACAGATGTGGATGAGGATATAAAATAAAAAGAATAATCAACTTTTCATCAAGTTAAGAGCTGAGAGTCTGAAAACAATTATCTAACATGGAGCCATCATCCTTCAGGTTAGGACAGGCCCTGGTCCGGGTTAGGTCAGGTTCTGGTCCAGGTTAGGTCAGGACCTGGTCCAGGTTAGGTCAGGACCTGGTCCGAGTTAGGTCAGGCTCTGTTCCAGGTTAGGTCAGGCTCTGTTCCAGGTTAGGTCAGGCTCTGTTCCAGGTTAGGTCAGGCTCTGTTCCAGGTTAGGTCAGGCTCTGTTCCAGGTTAGGTCAGGCTCTGGTCCGGGTTAGGTCAGGCCCTGGTCCGGGTTAGGTCAGGCTCTGGTCCGGGTTAGGTCAGGCTCTGGTCCGGGTTAGGTCAGGCTCTGGTCCGGGTTAGGTCAGGCTCTGGTCCGGGTTAGGTCAGGCCCTGGTCCGTGTTAGTTCAGGCCCTGGTCCGAGTTAGTTCAGGCCCTGGTCCGAGTTAGTTCAGGCCCTGGTCCGGGTTAGGTCAGGCCCTGGTCCGGATTAGGTCAGGCCCTGGTCCGGGTTAGGTCAGACTCTGGTCCGAGTTAGGTCAGACTCTGGTCCGAGTTAGGTCAGGCTCTGGTCCGAGTTAGGTCAGACTCTGGTCCGAGTTAGGTCAGGCTCTGGTCCGAGTTAGGTCAGGCTCTGGTCCGGGTTAGGTCAGGCTCTGGTCCGGGTTAGGTCAGGCTCTGGTCCGAGTTAGGTCAGGCTCTGGTCCGAGTTAGGTCAGGCTCTGGTCCGGGTTAGGTCAGGCTCTGGTCCGAGTTAGGTCAGGCTCTGGTCCGAGTTAGGTCAGGCTCTGGTCCGAGTTAGGTCAGGCTCTGGTCCGAGTTAGGTCAGACTCTGGTCCAGGTTAGGTCAGGCCCTGGTCCGGGTTAGGTCAGACTCTGGTCCAGCTCACTGGGTCCTTAGAGACCCCAAAATGATCAAAAGCTGTAAATCTCTAAACAACATTCCAGCTGTGATTAATGCTCTGCTCCTCTCCACCATCTTTCAGCTGCAGCAAACTGATCATCAGGGGAGGCTGAGAGGATGATCAACTTTAACTTCTGATTGTATTTCAGTCAAAAGAAAAACAAGAACAAACAGAATGTTCATATAAACACAAAATGAATATGAATGAAAAGGAGCTGAGAGAAGAAAAATTATCTTATATTTTCTGCCCCTTTTTACATTTTCTACCACATTCCTGTTCTAACTTTCAAACTTGGTCACAAAGCCCAACCCCCCCACCACCAGCCCACCACCGTGGTTAAAAAAAAATCCTAGAGGAAACTCTGAGCGGTTTTCTGTGTTTACTCAAAATTAATGAACTCTGACCCCGTTTCTGTTCAGACTCGGGGAGCGACAACGAGCTGTTTGAAGGTTTGGACCTGATGCCACTGAGGAAGAAGATGAACCTGAACCAGGAAGCAGAAAACGGTAAGTTTGACCGTACAGATCACAAAAGTCTTGTTTCAATGGCAGGGTTTGTTGCGGGTCGGATCGGATCCTCGTAGACCAGTACGGGTCCGCGATTTCAGTTGACCGTTCCCATCAGCTGTCAAACCCTCACTTAGCAGGTGGGGTTAAACCTAAATGTGTATCGTCACGTCATACCAGCTATATCCTTATATGGGGCTTTTAATTTCTCCAGCCTGGCCCGACACTGTTCCGCCGTCCGCTCGAATCCTTCAGCTGCATCCTGTGAAACTTCTTTATAAACTCTTTCATTTTTTACCGATCCATCTAGCTCGTCCTGAACGCGGCTGATCGCTGAATGTTTGGAGCTCTGAAAGTGATCAAACCTGGTGCTACTTGCTGGCGTTTTATCACATTCGTGTACAACAACGATCAGATCTCTGCCGACTGACCCAAGGAGGCATACGGGTTTGGATCGGTGAACGAATCTCTCGCGGTCCGCGGCTCAACCGGCTGGGTCCAGCATTACAGGACGGATTGTTTTTATCTTAATAAAATAACTTCTCACTATAGTAACTCCGGCACTCCGGGGTTTGTTTTGTTGTCACAAGCGGTGATCAGTGGTCCGTGTTGTTTTAACGCCACAGCTCCGCCCTAACCGTACCGCTCCATATATGGACCCACAGCTGAGGAGGACCGTTCATGGACCATGAATGGAGTGGTTCAGATCGATTGTATGGACCAGTTTTACAATGGAAACAGACAAAATAGCGATCCGACCCACACCAAACCATACCGAACCCTGCAGTGGAAACGTGGCTAAACTTCATTTAATTCTAGTGTAGGTCAATCATCCAGGTCCTGGTGATCCTGCTAGGTTTGAACTGGACTACAGGGTTGAGTGATGGATCTCTCTCCTGATATCTAACTAAGGCTCTAGGTATTGAATACAACTCTGGTATAAGTGTCCAGGTGCCACTACAGATTACAGTACAGTAGAACACCTACTTCCATAAATACAAATACTGGCTACTAGGCTAAACACGGTAAAGTTTTTTGAAGATAATCTCTGTGCAGCTCGCGCCTTTGTGTTATTTTTCATCATCTGTGAGGTTTACAAACATCATGCAGATATGTGTTTATGGAAGTAGGTGTCTTTGAGGTGGCTGCGTCATGTCCTTGCGTCTTTTAAATGGAGGCTTACAGCTGTTCGTTGTCATAAAGTAGTCCAGAGTCTAAAATAGTACCTGTAATTCCTTCGTGTTACTTTTTATATTCACTTACAGTCAATATGATTATTGAGGTTACTAAGCAGAATTAATATCACTTCTGAGTGAGTTTTAAGGACTTAATTTCTCACAAGGCTAGTTGTTACCATTCACTTATATTGTTTTCTGCTAAGCTAAAGCTAAAGGAGTACTGCCGGATCAGGATAACAGCTGGACTGGTTACTAATTGTTTTTACCCACTGATCTAACTATGGGGTATGACAACAGACAACAATCCCTTTTTGGTAGAGTATCCCTTTAACACATCAATATGACACTGAGCAAGAGTTGTTTTAAATACACAAAAATTAGCCGCCTGTTGCTCTGATTAGAGGTTTACCACCTGTTTCTAGAGACTCCGCCCACTTTGAGTGATGTCACTGGTGGATGCTGTCCTCTTTGGGTTTCTGTATTTGACAAAAACAAAATGTCTCAAACGGAGTTGAGAAAAATCAGCCTGCTGCAAGGAAGCTGTTTTTTTCAGGTTCTGAACTCTTTCTGATTTCATTGCCTTTAGAAAAGCCAACAGAGGAAACACCGCCCCCTGTGGCCATACCTCTGGTTGCCTCCAACACTCAGTCTATTGGACAGAACTACTTCGACTGCACTGAGTCCAATGGTGAGGAGGATGATGATGAGGAGGATGAAGAAGGAAAGGGGGACACAGTTCAGATGAAGGAAACCAGTGAAGCTCCCAAATGGGAGGATTTCTTCACCACAGAAGCTCTGAGTGACAGCCAGAACAGCCAATCACAGTCCTGCTGCTCGATCAGAAGCACCTCCCCCTCCAGAGCGACGGGGTCACAAACACCCGATCTGTTCAGTGACGTAGAGGAAACACCTGATGAGGCCTTCACTCTGACTCTGTCTGCATCACTGTCCAACCATTCCTCACAGAACCTGGACCCACATGCAGAGGACACGCTGATCCTCCACCCGGACCGCAGTGGGCGGGGCCAGAGTGATGGTGTAATGGTCCAATCAGAGCTGGAGGCGTCTCAGGCCTCCTCAGACTTTGATATTCCCTGCACGCCGGAGTCAGAGACACCGAGACCAGAGGACTTGTTGCAGCTGTACAGGAATTTGGCTTCAGGGGAAGGAAGTCAGGGCTGTTCCTGAGAAACATGCTACATGAACTAAGTTACCTTCACTCTTGATTTTGTGGACAAACCTACAGCTCTGAACATCACATGGAGACCAAAGCAGCTGAGGCTTCAGTTGGACCTCCAGCTGCTCCACATGAACACAAAAACCCTGGATCAGCTGATCCAAAAACTACTTCTGAACCAGTTTTGATTCAACGTTCAGATCTGTTCCTTTGACTCATGACTTTATTATACTATTATTCTGGGAAAAAGGCATCCGAATATGTCATTTAAATTCAACAATAAGATATGAATCAAATGTTCACTTAATGTGTGTTTTCTTCATTAAAAAATGAAAAGATGACAGCTTGTTTTATTTTCATGGTTTTGCAAGCTCTGACTTAAAACGGTGAGAGGAATTAATCTGATCTTATAGTTGTCAACTCACCTTTTTGATGTGACTTTCAGAGTAAAAGCAGACTTCCAGTACAGGGTGTAGTTTTAAAGTAAAGCTCTTTAAAACCTGATCTATTAGAACTCTGATTTAGTTAGTCTAGTTTGGGCTTTTATTTTGAAAGTCAATTCTGAGAGAGTCTGCCTTTGGTACCTCTTTGGTTTTTACGTATGAATGAAATGTCCCTGGTGGCCCCTTGCAGATTATTCTTCAGTATTTTATGTCAATAGGATCTGACGTTCTGCTCTCTATGGCAGCAGATGGAAGGTGAGCGATCAACTGAACTAAAAATGCTCATAACTTGATTAAAAATGAACAGATTTACAAACGGGTTACTTTCTTATAAACTTTATTAAGTATAGACTTGAGATATGATACTTTTACAATTTATACGTTTCCTGACCATTATCGATATATTTCGCTATATTTCACAGCCACGTCTCTGACGTTTATCACAAAACAAACCGTTTGAAAATCGGTAAAAAATAGAGCAAGTTAGAGGTATTTAATAGTGTACCATTGACAGCAATGTTATGAAAGGGGCAGCTGTCTGAAGTAAGATGGCCACCACGTAGGGACATCAGGGTCCATTGACGAACAGCGCGGGTAAGATATCTAGTAATATATTATGACCGTACGGTAGCTGCTTTGGGACAAAAGAGACGGAAACACAAACAAATGAACAGAAAGGTAAACGATCTTCGTATAAATAAATTAAAGCATAAAGGGTAAAAATCATTTCAGGAAATATTTATTTTAAAATGTAGAATCTTAGAAACAGAATAATAAAATGAACTAAATCATTCTGACATTTATAAAACACAAAGTCAGTCTGGGAATTGGAATCTGTCGTGAGTCCTGAAAAGTCAGTAAAGTAAATTAAAGAGAACAGTGTATAATTTTAAAATGATCAAAGTAAACAGAAAAATAGAAAAAGCTTCATCTTATGGAACAAATACAGATCTGTAACATTTAAAACTTAAACCTAATTTTAAAAAGCCAATTCAAATCAGAATTGTTCGAGTTCTCTGTGATTAAACCATTTCTACCCTTTTTCAAATTGAACAGTCACATTAACAGAATGTAAATAGTTTTTATTGGTTACCTTGAACCAATCGTCTCAGTTTCAGTTCATTGGAAAACAAACCACCATTTAACTAGAATTAAAGGTAAATAAAAACACAGAATCTTAGTTGGAAGTTTTTTTATTTTTCCTTGAGGTTTCCTTTTACAGTCATTCTCAACTGATTTCACTTTCCATCAAATCAAAGTAACACAAACATCCAGTAATTTTACTGCAACAGGAATCAGCAGAAAGGCAACGACAGAGCAGAGGTGTGACGTCAGAGTGACTGAAGCCTGCAGCCACACCGGGGTGGACATGGCACCGAGGAGTTCAGAGGCAAACATCACAAACAGTACAAAAAAAACAAACCATAAACAATGAGACATACAGTAAATCTCCTCAGACTGAAGTTATTTATGATGAATAAAACATTGCTTTATTTGAGTTCAATCTGAACAGTTTTCAGTTGAATTCTTTGCAGATAAACTAATTAAATAGAAGTTTGTTGAGGGAAAATCAAACTTTGTTGTCAATAATTATGAGAGTCCTGTAATATTTATAAATCCTAATCATGCTGAGAAGATACAACTGTTCTGAGCTTTGGAACTACTGATCCCATCATGTCAGGAATAAAAACAAAATCCTTTTAAACTTCTACAAGTTTCCTGATGTGCCTCCAGATTCACTGGGACTTGTTTGTAGGTACAAAGGTTCTCGTTTAACCCTTTGATGCACCTTCAAAATAGCAGCATTAAAATCTCTTCACACATTTATCTGCTCAGAAAAAACGAGGGTTCTTTGTTTAAAATATCCTACACACAGAACGGGATTATTTATGGTTAATTTCTGCAGCCTGGTGTAGGTGAAAGATTAGCAGCAACATTTATTTATTTCCAATGTTATATTTTGGCAATGTCATATTTCATAAAGTACTCACATTAAGGTCCCTTTGACACATTTATGTGCTCCTAAAAACAAGTTTAATAACTGTTAATTTATTATAAACTACCTTCTATTGAAAAAGCTGGTATTTTCTCCATTTGCCATATATAGTAAATGACATCATCAGGAAGAAAATCCCTCAGAGCTCAAATGAAGTGGAGAAATCAGCAGATGAAGGTTTTATTCTTTTCATTGTGAAGGAATTTGAATGAGTTCCTATGGGAACTCATTTTTGTGCTGAGGGACGTTAACGTTAGTGTTTTAGATCACAGTGGTTACAAAAGGCTCAAAATAAACATTAAACAAATGAAGAACACTCAAAATGCATGAAAATTATTAGGATAAAATTAAAATGCAAAAACACAAAAATGTGCTTTAAAGAGTTAAGGCTGTTTACATTCTATTCATGAATAAACAAACTACTGAGTGGTTCATAGTGGAAAGCCTTCTGTAAACATTGTATGATGTTTTACAAGATGTTTTTATTTTAAGCAGAATGTCCCATTTCAGAAATCATATGTGGTTAAATCTGATTCAGAATAAAAAAACAGATTTTACACATTTCTTTATTATACATGGCACAATGTTTTGGGAGGACAAAATGACTTGGATTACCGGCTTTGACCACCAGATGGTGCTGTGAACCAGCTTTTGTTTAAATATTGTCATATTCTGATCATTATCATCATTTTATCTTTTTATATTAGATGTGTTGACGTTCTTAGTGTTTTGTATTTTTTTCATAATAATTTAAATTTAATAGTTTTGGAGCACAGATGAAGAGGTTTTTGTTTTTTTACACAAAGTAAAAAGCTGTTGATATAAAACATTCAGAGTAAATTTTAAAAAATTGAAATTTCTAGTTAAATTAATTTTTTTAATCTAAAATATATTTTATTTCAGATTAGATTATTAAAAAAACAGACCTAGAAGAAAAACTGCTCAGGAAAAAGGAAGAAAAAGATGCTAACATCTTATAGAATAATGGCCGTTTCTCCCACAGTAAAGTCATGGAACCATTAATCTCACAGCTCTCCTGGCTTCTCCCCGTCCCTTTTCTCTGATTTAAACTCGACTCTGTCTAAATGCAACATCTCTCCTTTCATGTGCTAATTTTAAAGTGCTCCTCCTCTCAGATTAAATTACAGTAACCTCCAGCTGTAATGAATCCTCTCAGCAGGAGGACTTCACTAAGTCCTCAGTCAGTGGAGCCTCTTCCTCCTACAGCCTCTCTGATGCCTTTTGAGGAGAGCAAATCCACATTAAAACCTCTTTAATACAGAGAGTGAGACGATGTCAGCGCAGCACGGTGGGGTTTTCTGTTTCTGAATTTCAGCTCCATTTAAAGCGATTTCTGGTGAAATAAATCAGAAATACTTCTCTTTAATCGGAAAGGAGAGATTTAAAGTTCTGGAGCTAGAATGACGTATGGGATGACTTGTTAGGAAAAAATGTCATCTTAAATTTACCTTTCAAAACAAAAGCACATTTATTTCCTATTTTAAAAATATTCTAACTGAAGTAAATGTTTGCATCTACTGAGTAACTTAAAAAAACCTCCACTCTGGAGAATTAAAGGGACATTCTGGTCCTTCTGAGGTGGCAGCAGAGACCACACCCACTGGTGACATCAATCAGAGGGCGGAGTCTTTAAAAACAGGAAGTCGTCCTCTGACTGGAGGACTATCATGGCTAGTATCAGGAAAGACACTGCTGTAGATGTGAGACAAATTAGCAGCTATTTTTTGGTATTTATAACAACTTCTGCTGATTTGTCAGGACTCTAAATGACCTGTTAGCAAACTGTTCTTCTATTATCTGAATGTTAGTGGATGAAATGTGGTTGAGTTAGTTTTACATCCAGATGGATTCAGGTTGAGTTCAAACAGGTGGAAGCCAGCCATCCGTGCTTCTCCTGCCTCCATGTTACCTAAAGGAGGCAGTTTGCTCTTTGAGAGGTTTGTAACCTCCACTGTTTTTCTGATGATTGGAACTTTTCTAAATCTTTTCCTTGTTGTCAGAACTGTTCAACCATTTGCTCCAAATTTAGACTTTTGGAGCCACAAATCTGGTATCAAATGCTAAATCCAGCTTCCAGCTGCTCCTTCAGCAACCCCTGAAGGATGATGTGATTTGGTTTTGAACTTTGTTTTGATGTTTGGTCTGTGATCAAACCTGAGACCACCGAAGGCCACGCAGACCGACCGCCGGGAACACTTCAGTTTATCAGCGATCGCAGCAACAGAAGCCCTGCTGCCAGCACGCTCCACCTGGGTCCAGCCGAGGCTCCGCCTCCTCGCAGGTTCAGCATATAGTTACAGGGAGGAGTGAGGCTAGCTTGGTTGGGTTCGGCGGGGGCGTGGCCTGTCGCTGTGGAGATGCGTTTTAACAGGAAGTCGTGTTTCATTGCAGAGTACTGGCCTGGACGGTACGGGATGTTTAGGGTTTCTGTCAGAACCTCGTGATCCGGGTGTGTCACCTGTCAATCAAAGAGAGAAAAACATGAGAGAAACTCAACATGATGTAATGAATCCATCTCTAAACAGTTTTTATTCATTTATGATTTTGTAACGTTCTGTTTTTGATGCCTTTACTTAGTTTAATGTTCTCATAATAAACTCTTTTCACAAAAACAAATTCAAGAACTTCCACGATGGGTTTTAAAGATCTGCCAGAACCTTAAAGAGATGCTGATTTATGCTTCAAACCACATATTTGTCTCATTAAACTTAAAGGTGATATGTGGAGTATTGCAGCAAGAGAGCATATTTTTAATCCAACGTACCACGGCCCCTCCCAAAACGTCCATTCTCCCCCCCTCCTGCTTTATATAGCCCCACTTCTACACGCGCATGTACACGGCACATCCCTCCCAAACTGTGCAGTCGTGGCTCTCAGCTCCTGCTCAAACTGTACACTGCATCGCAGGGTTCAATCATTCACAGCTCACAAATCATGTTCTCACTCTGTACGATGCTCTGAGGAGACCTGACTGTCACACTGTCAGGTCTCCTCAGAGCCAGGGTCCATGTCAGGGTCCACTGACGAACAGCGTGGGTAAGATATCTAGCCATTATATAGGATATCTATGTCATACATAGCTAGTGGTAAAGGTTTCAGCTAATACTTTTATATGATAAAATGTAGCTGGACCAATACGGTAAAATAACTGTAATCTGGCATCTTCCACCCACAGATCCTCCACCAGGGGGCAGCAGACATATACAGGACTGGGTATGGCAGGTTGTTTTTTTTCTTTAAAGTCGCATTCTGGAGGATTTCATCAAGAGAGCAGTTTTTGAATCTAGCGTCCAAAGGCTCCTCCTCAAAACATCTCGACACGCGCGTCCGGTCGTGTGTGCGCGCGTGCACACAGCGCATATACGTTGCGGGCATGAACTGTACAGCTCAATGTGTAGGGTTTAATCACTCACAGTTCACAATCTTATTCCAACAATACTACGAGGGTCTGATGAGCCCTCTCTGTCCCTGCTGCTTCTGATATTAGCTCTGTTAGCAGAGAGCTGCTGCTGGACTCTGAAGCTGAACTTGACTCGGCCCTGGATGAACTTTCTGACCAAAATAAACGCATAATCCTGTCAAGCCTTGCCATTCTGTGAGGTGAAAGGTTTAAAAATAAAAATAAATCCATCTTTAGCTGGAGAATGGGTAGGTTTTTAGTAGAAATGAGCCGTGAGGCTGAGACGCAAACAGAGAAACACACGGAGCGTCCTGTACGACAGCGCCCCCTACTGGTACAGGTTTGGTCGATGCGCGTGCATGTTGAGAGAATGCAGACATTTGAATTTCATTGGCTGAAAAATGTCGGCGGCAAGAAATAATGGAAAGGGGTCTCTAGGAGGAAGGAGGGTCTTCATCAGAATGACAGATGTTGTGGAACTCAACCCATAGATCATAGTTTAGACCTGAAATATCATTTAAAACATTTAGAAAACTTTGATACAGAGAAAAATGCTCCAGAGAGCCGCTTTAAGTACTAATGCTAATACTAATATTCCATCTGGTTGATTTTGGGCAATTTTGATGCAAATTTGTGATAATAGTCTACAAGGAGTAAATTTCCTGAAAAGATTTGTTTTTGGAGATACAGTGGGTACGGAAAGTATTCAGACCCCCTTAAACTTTTCACTCTTTGTTATATTGCAGCCATTTGCTAAAATCATTTAAGTTCATTCTTTTTCCCCATTAATGTTCACACAGCGCCCCATATTGACAGAAAAACACAGAATTGTTGGCTGTTTTGCAGATTTAATAAAAAAGAAAAACTGAAATATCACATGTTCCAAAGTATTCAGACCCTTTGCTGTGACACTCATATATTTAACTCAGGTGCTGTCTATTTCTTCTGATCATCCTTGAGAGAATTCTATGCCTTCATTTGAGTCCAGCTGTTTTGATTATACTGATTGGACTTGATTAGGAAAGCCACACACCTGTCTATATAAGACCTACAGTTCACAATGCATGTCAGAGCAAATGAGAGTCATGAGGTCAAAGGAACTGCCTGAAGAGCTCAGAGACAGAATTGTGGCAAGGCACAGATCTGGACAAGGATCCAAGAAAATCTCTGCTGCACTTGAAGTTCCTAAGAGCACCATGGCCTCCATAATCCTTAAAGCCATACTCAGTAGCCAGGTAAACAAACGAGGTCTCGCTAGCTATTTTACAGAAACACGTCTCGGTGAACTCACCCCTCCCGTCGGGTAAAATCCATACGCCAGCCTTCCCGCGGACATGGGACCACGGTTTGCAAAGGTGACAAAGCAGAGTCAAACTCCAGCCGCAGAAACGTCCCCCCAGCTTTTCCTCTTTTCACCTCCAAACGTTTTTAGTTTTCTGCTAGCTGAAAAGGTGTTTTTTGGGGGGGAATCTGGTATTTTTATGTTAAAATGGAATCACCCGCTGGCTCTCTGTCCTACTTCTACTTTCACTTCCGGGATGTTCTGCCCCAAAATGTGTCCGGGCGGATTAATGCCAATCCAAGCAGTGAGGAAATACGGCAGACAGACAGCTGGATTGTCCAATCCTATCCGTTCGGTCCGAACGATAGGATTGGCTGAAGTTTTTAGAGAACTGCGAGACAACTACTTTATTGATTTCTTTTGTTTTTTTAATCTCCACAATATATTTATGGCTATACTATATTAGAACGTTGTTAAGAGGCCTTTAAAAAAAAACGTTAAAAGCTACATTGTTTACCTGGCTACTGAGTATGGCTTTAAATGGAAGACGTTTGGGACGACCAGAACCTTTCAACAATAGAGCTGGCCGTCCGTCACACTGAGCCACCAGGGGAGAAGAGCCTTGGTGAGAGAGGTAGAGAAGAACCCAGAGATCACTGTGGCTGAGCTCCAGAGATGCAGTCGGGAGATGAGAGAAAGTTGTAGAAAGTCAACCATCACTGCAGCCCTCCTCCAGTCGGAGCTTTATGGCAGAGTGGCCCGACTCTCCTCAGTGATAGACACATGAAAGCCAGCTAAAAACCACCTGAAGGACTCCAAGATTCTCTGGTCTGATGAGACCAAGATGGAACTTTTTGGCCTTAATTCTAAGCGGTGTGTGGAGAAAACCAGGCACTGCTCATCACCTGTCCAATACAGTCCCAACAGTGAAGCATGGTGGTGGCAGCATCATGCTGTGGGGGGGTTCTGCATCTGCAGGGACAGGACGACTGGTTGCAATCGAGGGAAAAATGAATGCTACCAAGTCCAGGGATATCCTGGACAAAAACCTTCACCAGAGTGCTCGGGACCTCAGACTGGGCCGAAGGTTTATGTTCCAACAGGACAGTGACCCTAAGCACACAGCTAAAATAACGAAGGAGTGGCTTCACCACAACTCTGTGACTGTTCTGGAACGGCCCAGCCAGAGCCCTGACTTAAACCCAACTGAGAATCTCTGGAGAGACCTAAAAATGGCCGTCCACCAGCGTTTACCATCCAACCTGACAGAACTGGAGAGGATCTGCAAGGAGGAATGGCAGAGGATCCCCAAATCCAGGTGTAAGAAACTTGTTGCATCTTTACCAAAAAGACTCACGGCTGTATTAGATCAAAAGGGTGCTTCTACTAAATACTTAGCAAAGGGTCTGAATACTTTGGAACATGTGATATTTCAGTTTTTCTTTTTTAATTAATCTGCAAAACAGCCAACAATTCTGTGTTTTTCTGTCAATATGGGGCGCTGTGTGAACATTAATGGGGAAAAAGAATGAACTTAAAGGATTTTAGCAAATGGCTCCAATATAACAAAGAGTGAAAAGTTTAAGAGGGTCTGAATACTTTCACTGTACGAGGTTTTTGCTCGTCAGTGATGCCATTTAGGACCTCCTAGAGCTGAAGTGAGTTTAATGGTTTTCTTTGATGTTTGATCTCATCGGCTCAGAAGAAACAACACGTTTACTGTGAAGGTGTAGTTTCCAGGCAGCAGCAGTCTGTAGTATTCTCCATATTGGTTGGTTCTGAACGGACACATGTTCTGACGACCTCCGACCTCTACTGCTGCATCCTGCACTGGGACACCAGAGTCATCCAACACCTGACCTTTCACCCCTAAAATCAGACACAGACAGTTATTTACAGGTGAGGAGCCGTCAGGTGGGCCTGCAGACGTGTTCTCACCCAGGTGGACCTGCTGGATGTAGGCCAGCAGAGCCTTCTTATTGTCCGTCCACAGAGCAGGAAGTTCTTCAACTGGAGGAAACTTGCAGCAGGAAAGTTCTAGAGTGAGCTCCAAACACTGAGCCCACACGTAGTTGAAGTCCTGCATCCCACCTGTAAACACACGTTTCATTTTAGCCTCGTTCAACTTTAACCTCTACAGAAAGCTGGTGAAACCACTCAGCGCTTTACATGTTAAAATATTATGTTTGAAATAAGAAAAAATCTCATTTATGATTAAATCTGTGATTCATATAATTTATATTTTTTATATTAATTCATATATACAGTATGTACATATAGCAAATGATGTTATGTTTAAGTTGTGTTCCAGTGAGTGTGTGGGTCCAGCGCTGTTTTTAAAGTCTCTCCTCTGGTCATTAATCTTTCACCCCAGGAGGAGACAGACTTCTATGCACCTCTCACTTGTCTGACTGACAAATATCTCAGTTTCTAAAGGCTATGTTGTCGTAAAAGAGTGCAGTGTGCAATTTGTGAAAAATGCAGAGAGGGAGATTCGTCTGTGAAGACGCGCAGCGGTTCGGGTCCTGCTGATCCATGTCCGGTTCTGTCCACGATGCAAAATTTCAGAAAAACCAGTAAACAGGAATAAATCCTGATAAATTAACAAACATGTTAAAGTAACCTGATAGAAGTTCAGTGTAGCTCCTCGCTTTAAAACCAGCTCCTCCTCAGCCTCACATCCAGCCGCGTAGAGAGAGGGCCCCTTCTTTAATCATATTATTCTCTCAACGGTGTTTCTGCGATCAAATCGATAGTAACTCTTATATCCGAGCCAGAATGGGAGTCAGTGAACGCAACATAATGTCAGCCATAGCGGAAGAGTCTGGAGAGACGGATGCCTGTCAATCAAGGCGATCGCGGCGAAAAATGATCCAGGAAGTGAAAATTTTTCAGGAGAAATAGACAAGTGAGCCGTTTTTCCATCCAATCCCGTGAGTTTAGTGTGTGTTGAGGGGCTGGCCGTGATGGAGTCTGACCTGGAGGAACTTTACCGAACCGGAGTTTTACTGTTCCAGCACGTCAGAGTCTGGATGAATAATCAGGTTTCCAGACTGGAGGTAACACAGAAAAATACAGGAAAATTAAAATATTTTTAAATGAAAATGGTTAAGTAGATTTTTGTTAACCAGGATTTTAAACTTTTACCTTAATTGTACAGTATGGTAAACAAAACCACAAACCCTCACTGAGGAGCTCCATTCAATAAACCTGACTATACTTAGTAAAGTAGCCTACTAAGTAAATAAATAAAGTGTTAAGTAAATAAAAATATACTTTCAGCATTTCTGAAGAAAGACTTGGATCCAATTCTTGTTTCTGTTGGACTCAAATATTTTTTTGAAGCTAAGAAACCAGAAAACAATCTGCCAATAAAATTATTTTATCTTATAATTAAGTCAAACCTAGTATCAGAACTTTTATGTCTCCTATCTACAAAGATTTACTGATCCTTTAAAAACTACTTTGTTCTGCTCAGTTAAGTTTGACATGTTTATTATATTTATGACGACCTAAAAGTGAAACAAAAATCACAAAATTATTATTTTTTTCTTCATGTTTCTATACACATTTTTGTGACTGAGAACTTTATACCTGGTGATTTTTCCCTGTCTTGAAACATCTGGATATCACTGGTTTACGTTCTGAATGTGGCCCTCGGAGGACTTTATAAAAAAACTGGCCCCTTAGCAAATAAAGGTCTCCACCCTGCCTTAAAGCCTTTGTTTCCTGACAAACATTATACTTTGTTTTACTGTAGATTTCCCCTTATTTAAAACACTCAGCTAGATATCAGTATCAGTACTCTGCTTCCCTCCTCTCTTAGATCAGACCCATCACAACTCTTTTCACATCGTATTTGGTGATTTGATTCGGGAGGGGGCCCTAAAGCAACTCTTGCACCGGGGCCCAGATCAACCTTGCTACGCCACTGCTCACGTCCGACTTCCACCATGATTGTTTGCACTCCGCACGTGAATTGGGCACGTGCAAAACTACGTCATCGCCTAGACTTATCGTTATTATCGCGACAAGACACATTTTCATTGTGAGGAGAATTTTCAACGATATATTGCAAACGATAAGTTATTGCTCATCCCTACCTTGCAGTGGATACCAGTGGAATCCGTTGGTGATGCCATCCTGGAACGGTCCGCTGTCTTTGCAGACGTTACCGTAGAACATGGAGGAGTGATTGTAGGAGTACACCTTGGCCAGGTAAACGAACACGTCGTTGTCAGGACTGGTCCCAGCCCTGCTCAGCAGCTCCGTGTCTGAAAACCAACCAGGGTTTGAGGTTTGAAGAGAACGTTTAGGGTTTATTTGTGCTGCAGGTATGAAAGCTGCCAGGAGAGGGCGCCGTTACACTAAACTAACTATAATGTCTGTATGCTGGTGAAGGTTCTCAGTCATCCAGGTCATGTAATCCAAAAACGGGTTTGAATAAAGGCAACTGGACTTATTTTGTTCTTTGAAAACGTTTCGCTACTCATCCGTTGTCAATTCTGTCTTAAGTAAGGGAGAGAGAATCTTATAAATGATGACGATAACCACAGTTTATAAGATTCTCTCTCCTTACTTAAGACAGAATTGACAACGGATGAGTAGCGAAATGTTTTCAAAGAACCAAATAAGTCCAGTTGCCTTTATTCGGATTTGGATTATAATGTCTGTAAAAATATAATCAATGTCTGTTTACTGACAGCTAATTCTGGTTTATTCTTTAATTCTGAGCATCACTTATGACAATTCTCCATCTGTCTGCTGTTAATAAGAGATTCTGGATTCTTCATCTTACTTGTGTTGCTGTTGTCGTAGGGATAACTGACCACCAGAGCTCCTCCATGAAGGTTGGCTGAAAGAACGAAAGTCTCCGTCCTCAACCAGCCAATCACAGCTCTCACCTGAACCATCAAAGAGAAATCAGGTTCAAACTCCTTCCTGCTGTGACTTTATAAGAGTGTGATTATTTCAAGCAGTTTAACCCATGAAGGGCGGTGAAATCAACGCTCAGGTTTTAACAAATCAGAGACACGTTTCCTGTCACTGAAGAGATGTTTGTGTTGTTCTGAAGTCGCATCTATCAGGTATTTATCTACAGTAATGACCACACCCACTGGTGACATCACTCAAAGCAGGAGGAGTCTCTAGAAACAGAAAGTAGTCCTCTGACTGGAGCGATACTCATGGCTCATCAGGTCAGGAGAAACACTGCTGCAGATCTGTGACAAACGAGCAGCTAATTTACAAATTTCTAAAACAACTCCTGCTAAAAAAATGTCATCGTGATGTGACAGATGTGTTTAGGTTATGCTGGTGCATTAATTTAGACGCAGTTCGGTTAAAACCAGTGGAAAACCTTTGACTGGTAGACCAGGATCTTCAGCACGGATTAAAAAACAACGTGATCACGCCGTCCTCGCTTCTGACAGCCCAAAAAATCAAATGTTTTGCTTCTCCAAGCATTTTTATGTCTGACCTGTAACTAGAGATTCTATGATGCATTCAAGTACAACACGTAAACTTGATAATCCACACGGAAAACAGATGCCAGTCAGATGAGGAGAGTGGATCTTCTGATGTCAGACTCAGTGTTCAGATCAATGGATGAACTGAGCTTGTGAGATTTTTTCTTTCATTTTGGTTTGACCTCTGTTGACCCCAGAACCGAGGACATAACAGATTTGTCAACTTATACAAGTTACATCACCGCTTAATAGGAAGAAACTCAGCTAAAAGACTCAAACTAAACAAACAATTCAACAAGCAACAACATGAAAAGCAGCAAAAAGACGCTAAAGATGCGTACTACCCACGACACAACTTGATAAAACCAAACAATGTGAAAGTTCAGGCTCCAAAGATTATAACGGTATCAGTTTCATCCTCTACAAAACCAGCAGCTGAAGACGAACAAAAACCAACTGGCCTTCCAGCAGCCAGAACTAGAAATCCTGTTTTCTGACTGCAAATCATGTTTGAGCACCAAAATCCACCAGAATCAGCGGATCATCGTCTCTGTGTCCCACTGAAATCAGTTCTGATTGTTCAGCCGTTTTCTTTGACCCCAGGAAACCATGTAGCAGCAGTGGCTAAAGCCCACCTACCCTAATACGCAAAGGAACTCTCACTGAGCACCAGACTCATAAAGGCCTAGGAAGTAAACTGTATTTATATAGCACCATTTACAGGATAAAAAGCACAAAGTACTGTGATGGAAAAATGTATTCTTACATTGCGTTCTGTGTACCAGCTACTCTGTTTCTGTGTCTGATAAGAGAAATGTTATTTTTTAATTGCTTTGCATCACTCAATTTAGTTACTCAGCAAAAAAGACGTATTGTTCACAGCAGAGTCTGGATAAGGGAGTAACCGAAACTGGCTGATAGATACGAACACCTGACCTCCTCCTCAGGATGGTACGAACAGTACTTTTCTAAATAACGAGCAGTACCAGACCCTGTTGCTGTGTAACTAAGGAGTGACTTATGATATAAAGTTGAATCTGAGTGTATGATCAGGGCTCTTCTCTCCTGATTGGCTGGGAGAAGCTCTTTTTGCTTTCAGACTAATAAATACCCAAAAGATACAGATCTGTCTTTGACTTTTATTAATCTCACCACTTGTTAAATACAATTTCCATCAGAGTACTTTACAGTAAAAACATAAAACAAATGTACCTAAAACACAAGACTCCAACTTTCTCTGGTCCCGCCCACTTTAAACTAAACTGTGACTGGATTGGCTGATTTGCTTGTCAGTTTCTAAATGAGCTGATTCTGCTGAACTTTTGACCCAGTTTTACCTCCTGTCCTGATATTAATGTCCTAAGGTACTAAGTATATATATATACATATATAGACATATGTACATACACAAGGCCGTCTACCATGTGGGAGACCAGGGTTCAAACCCCCCCCATGTGACGAAGCATCCTTGGGTAAGTTACTGAACCTCCACCTGCCTTCACCATGATGGCAGCCCCACTGCTCCTTATAGAAATGAAGAGGATAAGTGAAAAGGAGAGATGACACGGATAGAGACACTGATCACTCTGAGGCATGTCCCTGGTTGGTGTAGTCTTTACTGTAGATAAATAACTGATAGAACGCCCCTTTAAGGCGGCGCTGACAGAATGCCCCTTTAAGGTGGTGCTGACAGAACGCCCCTTTAAGGCGGCGTGACAGAACGCCCCTTTAAGACGGCGCTGACAGAACGCCCCTTTAAGACGGCGCTGACAGAACGCCCCTTTAAGGCGGCGCTGACAGAACACCCCTTTAAGGCGGCGCTGACAGAATGCCCCTTTAAGGTGGTGCTGACAGAACGCCCCTTTAAGGCGGCGTGACAGAACGCCCCTTTAAGACGGCGCTGACAGAACGCCCCTTTAAGGCGGCGCTGACAGAACGCTCCTTTAAGGCGGCGCTGACAGAACGCCCCTTTAAGGCGGCGCTGACAGAATGCCCCTTTAAGGCGGCGCTGACAGAATGCCCCTTTAAGGCGGCGCTGACAGAACGCCTCTTTAAGGCGGCGCTGACAGAACGCCCCTTTAAGGCTGCGCTGACTGAACGCTCCTTTAAGGCGGCGCTGACAGAACGCCCCTTTAAGGCGGCGCTGACAGAACACCCCTTTAAGGCGGCGCTGACAGAATGCTCCTTTAAGGCGGCGCTGACAGAATGCCCCTTTAAGGCGGCGCTGACAGAACGCCCCTTTAAGGCGGCATGACAGAACGCCCCTTTAAGGCGGCGCTGACAGAACGCCCCTTTAAGGCGGCGTGACAAAACGCCCCTTTAAGGCGGCGCTAACAGAACGCCCCTTTAAGGCGGCGCTGACAGAACGCCCCTTTAAGGCGGCGCTGACAGAACGCTCCTTTAAGGCGGCGCTGACGGAACGCCCCTTTAAGGCGGCGCTGACAGAACGCCCCTTTAAGGCGGCGTGACAGAACGCCCCTTTAAGGCGGCGCTGACAGAACGCCCCTTTAAGGCTGCGCTGACAGAACGCCCCTTTAAGGCTGCGCTGACTGAACGCCTCTTTAAGGCAGCGCTGACAGAACGCCCCTTTAAGGCAGCGCTGACAGAACGCCCCTTTAAGGCGGCGTGACAGAACGCCCCTTTAAGGCGGCGTGACAAAACGCCCCTTTAAGGCGGCGCTGACAGAACGCCCCTTTAAGGCGGCATGACAGAACGCCCCTTTAAGGTGGCGCTGACAGAACGCCCCTTTAAGGCTGCGCTGACTGAACGCCTCTTTAAGGCGGCGCTAACAGAACGCCCCTTTAAGGCGGCGCTGACAGAACGCCCCTTTAAGGCGGCGCTGACAGAACGCCCCTTTAAGGCGGCGCTGACAGAACGCCCCTTTAAGGCGGCGCTGACAGAACGCCCCTTTAAGGCTGCGCTGACTGAACGCCCCTTTAAGGCGGCGCTGACAGAACACCCCTTTAAGGTGGCGCTGACAGAACGCCCCTTTAAGGCGGCGCTGACAGAACGCCCCTTTAAGGCGGCGCTGACAGAACGCCCCTTTAAGGCTGCGCTGACTGAACGCCCCTTTAAGGCGGCGCTGACAGAACACCCCTTTAAGGCGGCGCTGACAGAACGCCCCTTTAAGGCGGCGCTGACAGAACGCCCCTTTAAGGCGGCGCTGACAGAACGCCCCTTTAAGGCGGCGCTGACTGAACGCCCCTTTAAGGCGGCGCTGACAGAATGCTCCTTCACAACGACCCAGACATCCTTTAAACACCCCTGCTGGTGTTTGCACTCAAACCCAAATAAAACCCAAATAAAAACAAAGATAACTTAAGCGTTTTATTATCTGACATGACTTTCTAATTACCCTGACATGTTCTAATAGTTCCTGTTTTTCCTGAAATGGGATTAGTATGAACAACTTTGGATTCAGCCACTGGTTCCTGTTTCTGCTGTAGAGCTGAGCTGGCTCTGAATAATAACAGATCTATAAAATTCTACAATACATCACGTCTTAAAAAACACGTCACCTGATTCTGGTTCATTTTGAGGGTTGTTTGTGTTTTTTAGTGGTTTATTGAGAATATAGAATTATTTTAATAAAGTTCTGCAGAGAGAATTAGCTCAGAGGCAGAAAGTGACCAGATGATTTTTGATCATGAAGCTTCAGAGTGAAAACAAACAAAAGGATAAAAATGTTTGATTAAAAAACTATTGTTTACCTGTTAATCAAACCAAAAGTGACTAAAAGCTTGCAGAAACGAACATGTCTATAAAGAAGTCTAAAGTCCCCATAAAGACGTGGACAGGGGCCCATTGGGTCAGAACACACTACAGAACCAACCTCAGGTTCCAAATGATCTTCATTGTCCTGCTGGTTCTGGAAGGCGTCAGGAAAGGCTCGGTTCAGATCGACGCCGTGTGCGTTGAACCTGAGAGAAACAGAACATCAGAGGCTCCATTAACCCAAATTAAACTAAAGAAGTACGTTTTGATGATCAACTACATTTGGAATCCTTTGGTTTTTTCCCTCACTTTCTATGATACGATCTGTCATAAAGTGTCACCCTGAATATCTGGGTTATGAATGTGAGGCAGCAGCTTCCTAAGCTCCACAAAGCTCCATTAATGCCTGAAATAAGACCTGAAAACCCAAAGTAAAGAGGAGCCGCCACAGCTGTAGAGCCAGAGTGAAACAGAGCATGAAGGAGGAGGTTTAAACTGCTTCCTGTTCCCTCTGATAGCTGCTGGTTCTGAAAGACCAAACGGTTGTGACTCGGGTGAGAACACAAATCATCTGGAAGTGGTGCTCAGTCTGAACAGACGAGGGAAGAAAATGACTTTTACTGATGCACTGTGATAAATATGGGCTCATATTAGTGCTCAACAAATAAAAATGGCTTTTATTGGATGATCTTATAATAAATCAAAGTTCCATCATTCCCTGAGGGAATTCCTACACTGAAATAATGTGCTATCTTCTTGAACCTTTAGGGGACAAAAATGTTCACCTAAAAAACATTTCTGATGATTATTTTTACATTTAGGGGCCAACTGTTCTGATCAGTTTAATCAAATATTAAATTAGTATCAGCATTTTAACCCTTTAAATGCCAGTTTAATTACATGATGCTAATTTTTATGAAAAATCTCATAAAAATGATTTACCATAGAATAAATGTTGGGAAGTTGGGAGAAGTTTATTTATTTATTTTTTTAAACCCCGTGTCCTGTGCGGCTGTAGAGCAAGCAGAGCAGATGTCTGAGTGCAGGAACAAGCCCAACAGTGTTGCCGTTTCAGGTGAGACGTTACAGCCACTGCTATAATGCTCCACCTGACTTATATTTAAATATAGCTTAAAAATCTTTATTAGAATATTTTTATGGTTGATTTGAATCCCAATGGACACAGAGCCTGAAAGGAAGGGGAATGGTACAGAAAGAAGAGAACAAGAGACATGAAGAATCCACTTCTAGATCTGCAAATAAAGCACAAACAAACAAACAAGCAAACAAAACAGGGAGAAAAATACAACAGCAACAAACAACATATGAATACACAACAGTTGTGATATCCTTAAAATGTATACGGTAAAGACTAATTCAAGATGAGTTCAGTGTCAACCACAGCCCCAGTCAATGTGTCTGAAAACACCTTTATGTGAACACCTTGTGATCACCTGTGTGTATATGCGCGCTTGTGTATGTAAGGTTTCTCTATAGAAACATTCAATAATAAGTTCGAGGAGCCACAGACCCGCAGGAGGAGCCACAGACCCAGGGCAGCCACAAACTTTCCCCCAGAGGGCGCAGAGGCTCACCCCACATGGGTCAGCCGGCCGTCGCCACGATAGAGCTCCCAGGGGTTGCTGTGAGGAGCTCACAGGCACCGCCCACAGCCGGCCATCCAGGGCAGATTCCAGAACCAGAGACCTGAGACCCAGGGGCGAACCGGTCTCAGCAGAGGCCCGACCGCACCAGGGGGCCCAGATCCCGCCAGGCAGCCACAGGGGAGAGAGCAGGCAGACACCCCCAGCACCCAGCCCCAGACCCCGAGACACCCCAATACACCGGCGGAAGAAGGCACCCCCCAATGCCGAGGCGCAGCCTGGGAGGATAGACTCAACAGAGGAGGAAGATGAGACCCAACATAAACAGTCACACGCCGACACAATCGCACGTTCCCACCCTCATGCACACACACACACACACATCCCTGCAAACACCAACCCTGCTGAAAAAACCAGCATAGACCAGCATATGCTGTTACCAGCATATGTTGTGTTTTGGTGCTGGTATGCTGGTCCATAGTGATGTGATCCATTAGTTCTACCAGCATAAACCAGCAACAAACCAGCACCAAACCAGCATAGGCCAGCATTGACCAGCAAAGACCAGCATTGACCAGCAAAGACCAGCATTGATGACCAGCAAAGACCAGCAAACAAATCATGATGGTCTTGATTTATATGCTGGTCAATGCTGGTCTATGCTGGTTTGGTGCTGGTCTATGCTGGTTTAGCTGGTAGACCAGCATGATTCAATGCTGGTCAATGCTGGTCTATGCTGGTTGAACTAATGGATCACTATGGACCAGCATACCAGCACCAAAACACAACATATGCTGGAAACCAGCTATGCTGGTCTATGCTGGTTTTTTCAGCAGGGAAGACACACAATAGACGCTGTACACCCACTCTCACTCCTCATGCATACTCTATGTTCCCAGGACCGGGGACCAGCGCCCTAAGGGTGAAACTGGCCCCCAGACCCAGAGGATGTCCCTTCCGTACCGAAGTGGGGATGAGCAGACCACCCCGCGCACCCCGCAGCAGCCGAGCAGCCCCCCCCACAAACCCTGACCAGACGACCCGCGCCACTCTAGGCCCCAGGCAGCGAGCAGAGAAAAGGGATGTAGGAAGACCCCAAGTCTCCCCCCGCCTGCTCCAATGTGGTGTAAGTAAGATGCATTTAAAATAAGGTGGTGGGGGGGGTGGGGGGGGGGTGGGGGGGGCAGAACGCCATCCCCCTCCCTGAACCCTAAATATCTAAATGCAAAGTGGAGGTGGATAATGACACCGGAGGAGAGGTTAGCCGGAAGAGCAAGACCTCCCTCCCCCTGGATAAGTTTTTTAAATTAGTCTTAGATACATTAAAAATGATCAAAAACACTAACTTTGATGCATTATTAGCTTTTTGTTTAGCACCAGATTTTACTACCCTTTAAATTCATCCATTTAATCAAACCTGTTATGATCAGGACTGAAGTTGATTAGAAGAGTGAACTAAAAAAGCAGAAAACATTTGAATTAGGATTATTTTTATAGCAACGTTTTGTCCTTTAATGACTCCAGAGGGTCGTAAATTAAAGTGACACCTAAGGGTTAAATTCTGTCTTTTATCATCTATTTCTCTCAAATGACTATGATTATTTTACTGCCCAGCAGTATAGGCAGAGACAGTTTTGTGTTTGCTTCTGTTGATTAGCTTGAATGGAAGAAAGCTGTAAAAATGTTGACCTCAAAACCACTTCAGAGCATTAAACCAGGAACAGATCCTTCAACAGCCTGGTCTGGTTCACGTTCTGCTGCTTCAGTCCTTATAAGGTTCAGACCGGACGCAGACAACACTCCAAACCCGCAGCTCGCTGAGGTGCATCGCTCTAATGAGGCTGTGTGAACAGATTCTCATTGTGACAAAAACAAAAACACAACAGCCTCCAGTAAACAGAGCTAAAAAGTAGTCAAAACACAGATAATTGGACACTTGAAGGTTTTAACTGTCAGTGATTAAGATCTACTCTCTCTCTGTGTGTGTGTGTGTGTGTGTGTGTGTGTGTGTGTGTGTGTGTGTGTGTGTGTGTTTTCCTGCTAATCAGTGTAGTTTGGGCGTTGCAGTTTAATATTTACACAACAGTCATGCTGACTTCTTGAGTATCACGGGACTCATTTTAAAGGAGCTCTTTAGGCTCTTTTTCTCATAAAAACACACATTTCTTGAGTTGAGATGATAAAGAAACATTAAATAAAAACAAACTGGAGTCTAGCTCCAACAAAGTGATTCTCAAAGAGCTGAAACTTCACAGACAGATTTCTTTTACCTTTTATAAACAACTGTTTCAGACAAAACATCTCCTAAACAGACTGAATGGACCCATGAACTTATTGATTCTCTGGGTTTAGTTTGGTCGTTTTACCTTCCCTGGCTGTAGATGCAGTTCGTGTCGGCATCATCGAAGCCGTCGGGGTTCATGGTTGGCAGGATGTGGATGCGAGTGCTGTTAAGGAGCTGCAGTGACCACGTCTCGTTGTTCCGGAAACCTTGGACCAGCTCGTCGATCAGCTGGAGCAGCAGAACCCGGCCAAGGACCTAAATGAACACCAGTGGTGTTACATAGACGGCAAAAACTGCTGAAAACAGACTAAAATAAACATCTGGAAATTAGAAATGAAAATAAAAAATCAATCAAATCAGAGCTGTGGATGTTGTAGGACTGTCTTGGTTGACACATCTCTGAAACATTGCCTGGTCGTTGAGGACAGTTCTTGCGGAGTGGCAGACCCAGGTCCTCATTTTTCAGAAAGGGGGACTAGAGGGTCCAGCTACAGGGGGATCACACTCCTCCGCCTCCCTGGAAAGGTCTACTTCAGGGTTCTAGAGAGGAGGGTCTGATTGATGGTTGATTCTCTGATTGAGGAGGATCAATGTGGTTTTCATCCTGGTCCTGGAACCATGGACCAGCTCTTTACCCTCGCTAGGGTGAGGGAGGGGTCATGGGAGTTTGTAAAACCAATCCACATGTGTTTAGTGGATTTGGAGAAGGCTTATGACCATGTCCCCAGGGTCACCCTGTAGGGGGCGCTCAGGGATGGAGTGGATGGTCTTTTGTTGAGGATCATTTAATCCCTGTACCAGAGGAGCATGAGTCTGGTCCATGTAGCCAACAGTAAAGCCTGATTTATACTTCTCCATCTGCGTCGGTACGGAGACACGCAACGCCATTATCCGTCAACGCAAGAGCTCTCCGACAGCCTCGCAAGGACGGACGGAGTTGAGCTCACTTTTCTAACTATCCTTCGAACGAGACGGAGAGCGCACGCCTCTGATTGGTCGGCTCAACACCCCGTGATCATTTCCGGCTTGACGCTGGTATCAACAGAGTAGTAATAGTAGAATCTCGCGGAAGCAGATCTGGATCAGCTCGAGAAACGTCTGGCAGACGAAGTACGAACATTTATATAATCCATCAGTGTCCCTAAAGGGTTAAACAAGAGCTACATATTCGCTCGTCGTCTGCCTCGTCCTCACTGAACGGATGGACATTCAACAGCTGTCTCCTCACTCCTGTTTAATTCTTTTTAACAACATTGTTTATTCCTCCAGATCAATCTGTTCAAACTCAATCAAAATTCGCTCTCTGTCGGCCATTTCTGAGCTGAAATAAACAAACTTTGGCCGACCGGAGGCATTACTGCAGAAAAGTTATGCGCCCTCTGCTGTCCTGGTGGAGAATTGCTTCACAACACTGACGGAGAAGTAAAAATCAAAAACGTCTCCGTTAATACGTGTGAGCGCAAACGTGCTGTCAGAGAAGTATAAACCAGACTTAAGTCAGACCTAGTCCAGGTGAGGGTTGGACAACCAGTTCTGTTTATAGCTTTATGGACTGAACGTCTACACCCACAGAAATGAAAGTACAGAATTGTACCTTTTGTACTGTCACTGGGGTGGTACCCTCAAAGGTACCAATTTGTACCTTTAACAAATTTGTACCCTTGCAGTTTGTACCTTTTACAAGTCAAACCTGTACCTTAGGGGTGTAAATTTGTACTCCTAAGGTACAACCCACCAGTTAAAGGTACAAAATGGTACCTTTGAGGGTAACACCCCAGTGACAGTACAAAAGGTACAATTCTGTACTTTCATTTGTGTGTGTGTAGGAGCAGTGTGATGAGGAGGGGTTGGAGGTTGGTGACAGGATAATCTCGTCTCTGCTGTCTGCAGATGATGTGGTCCTCCTAGCTTCATCAAGACCTTCAGCTCCTGCTGGGGAGGTTCACAGCTGAGTGTGAAGCAGGTGATGAGGATCAGAACCTCCAGATCTGAGACCATGGTTCTAGACCTGAAAAGGGCAGAGGGAGAGGTCCTACCTCAAGTGGGGGAGTTTCAGGATGCTGAGCTAGAAAGGAAGCCTCTCGATTTATCATTGATCTACGTCTCAATCCTCACCTGGTCAGGAGCTTTGGGTAATGACTGAAAAAGCAGCTGAAATGAATTTCCTCCACAGAGTGGAGGAAACTCAACCTTAGAGACAGGGAGCTCGGACATCCAGGAGAACCGCTGCTCCTCCATATTGAGCTGAGGTGGTTCATCTGGTCAGGAGGCCTCCCTGGTGAGGAGTTTTAGGCTTGTCCTGCCAGCTGGAGGCCCCTGGGCTCACTCAACCACATTGAGTGTTTGTGTATCATATCAGCTGTTTATCCTCCACCGGGTGATGTCAGGTGAGAAAAGAGAATGCAGCTCAGTTTCATGCCATTATCCATTCATTCTACCTCCATTTCCTCCTGAGAGAAACCGAGAGAGGAAGTGATGCTGTGATCTGAGTGATCCTCAGCACGGAATGGAAACATGATCCAGAAACGTGTCAGAGGAAGGGTTTTTTCTGGTACAGTGGGGAGTTCTGACTTTGTGAATGAATGAACGCTTCAGGAATGAGAACAAGAGAAGGGTGGGAAAGGTGAGAAGTCTTTACAGACACAAGTCAGGGCTAGCTGTGCCTCCAGCCGTCGTTCTTTAATCACCTGATTGAACTCTTTTCTCTGCTGCTGTCACTGAAACATGAACCCATTCAGGTTTCCTCCTTCAGCGTACAGTAACTTTACCACAAACGACTTGTGTTCTTTTTGTGTCTGTGTTTACAAAAAGGCTGATTTCTGAGACACAAAGCTCCACTGTTTTCCAAGAATACATTGAATAATTCTGAAGAAAAGCCTTTTATCTGCCAGTGTGTTCACCTTTGTATATTAGACTGTGACTGACTGCACCCTTGAGAAATGATGTTTGTAATGTAGTATATAATAAAAGCGCCCTGGCATCATGGACCAGACCAGACCAACACATCTGACCTGTTTGGGAGGAAAGGTGAAGCAGCAGAACTGAACCAGTTTGTTTAGACAACATAATAACAATAAATAAAAATAATACCTGAGATTAACGACGTCTCTGATTGGCTAAAAACAGCCCAGTCATTCTCTCCATTAAATAAACTAAAGACTAGACTGACTTCAAGGAACTCATTTAGGATAAAAGCATAAAAACTCATCAGTTAGAGAAGAAACGCATCCTCATTTTCTCCTCCATTTTTCTATTTTCCATCTTTATGAGCAGTGTTGTTTTCATCAACGATGACAAAAATATTTTGTTGATTTTCATTTATTTCACTACTCTAACAAGACGGCTCTTTGGTGACTAAAACAAGATGAGATGTGTGAGTTTTTGTATTAGCGTGTGGTGTCATGTGGAACAGCGTTTGGAGGACTCTTTTAGCTGTGACACGTGTGAGCATCTTGTACCAGTTCAGTTCCAGCTGATGGGGAGTCCAGTTTGGTCTGACTCATTGATGTATCAGCTCATGATTAGTAAAGTAAGTTTCTGAGCTAGTTAAAAACATACCCAGTGTTTGAATGTTCATGCCATTCTACAGCTGACATAATTAAAGTTTTAGTTTGTGATAATATAACTATTGTAAATGAGCCTAACGATGAAATCAGGATGTAAAATCCTCCAATCCCATGTAAGGGTAGAACATCTCTCTGAGGTTCAGTGGCCTCTTTGACTGGTGTCATCACATGGCAGGTTTAGATAGGAGATTTAAGTCTTGTTGTCCATTAACAGCTGTGAAATGAGGCTCAGTTGGACTTAAAGACGTCTTCAGAGACAACAGTGAGGACAGAAGAGCCTGAGTGAAGCGGAGTTCAGCGGAAACAGGAAAACACTCCCTTTTTCCATTTCCCAAAATAACAGAAACATAACATCTGTTCTTAAAACATCTGGAGAGAAGATTAAGTGTTGACACAAGAATGTGTCGAGGTTTTTCTAGTTTGCTTTGTTAAATTCATCTGGTTTGGTTGGATTTTATTCCTGGTTTATTTGTGTTTGAAGCCTTTTTGAGTTTTTCTTTTGTCAGAAAGCTATTGTTTTATTTTGAAAGGGCTTTGGTTTTCTTGTGTTTTCTGTCTTTTTTCTAGGTTCTAGTTCTTGTTTGTTTCAGAATTTGGTTTTCTCTGTCCTGTCATTACACCAAGAAACTACAGACGGACCAAATACACAAAACTATATCAAACACAAGCTTTTTACTGGGACTATAACAAACCTTAACTTACATAAACAGCTTTAAAACTATGGAAATGTCTCCTGCTCCTTTCTCTCACATTCAACAAACCATAACAAGAAACAAAACAACTACACAAGCACATGTCTCAACACAGGAGAGCCACCTCATCAGGCCAGGACTCAGCAGTCCACCTCCACCTCAAAGACAAGGGACACACCTTTGAAAACGACAAGGTACACATTTTGGACAGAGAAGACTGATGGTTTGAGAGAGGAGTTAAAGAAGCCGTCTATGTCAAACGTGAAAAACCAACTTTAAACAGAGGAGGAGGACTCAGATTTCATCTTTCCAGCACCTACCAGTCTGCTCTGAACTTAATTCCCAGACAATTCACGCCTCTAATCAAAACACCTCACCAGGACTCCAGTTGAATACAGTGGAGCGAACACCTCCTCAAAGGGGTAAGGAGGTGTGTCACAGACAGAGGGAGATAAGATTCTCTCTCCTTGACTACAGACAGAATTGACAAAGCTACTCGGATGAGCAGCGAAACGTCTTCAAAGAACCAAATAAGTCCAGTTGCCTTTATTTAAAACCTTTTTTGGATTGTATATTTTTTTCATTAAAAATGTCTTTTGGCTTTTTACAGCGGTGAGAGTAGTATTGACTCATATTTAAGATATAAATCTCATCTGGTTTTTGTATTTTCCTTGAAATACAGTGTTTTTTAATGTCATATTTATAATTTTCCAAAAAGATGTCAATATGCATATTGGATCATTTTTAGTGGAATAAAATCCACACAGAGTAGCTGGAAAGCCCTGTAACTTACTTTAAAACAAAGTATGTTTCCTAAAACAGTGAACAGAGTTAGGGTTCAGAGCTACAGACCTAGCCCACTCCGCTAGCAGCTAATGACCTCCACTACAGACAGGACAGGTCCTTCACCTGGAGGACTTTTTACTGATCATCATGCACCATGCCCTCACACACACCACCTGCTTTAGTTGACTTATTCTCCAAACTTTAACAAATAGACAGTATAATTTAAGTTTAAATGATAGTTAAATCTAAAAACTATATCTTTTTTCATGAAAAATGTCTTTTAGCTTTTTACAGTAATTTCACATAAAGGATTTCTGCCTTTTTTGCTTCTGCATCTTAATGGAGACTGAGTGACAAAACGATCATTAAAATCTGAACAGAGACCTGGACCTGACTGAGACCTGGACCTGACTGAGACCTGAGACCTGACTGAGACCTGGACCTGACTGAGACCTGGACCTGACTGAGACCTGGACCTGACTGAGACCTGAGACCTGAATCTGACTGAGACCTGGACCTGACTGAGACTTGAACCTGACTGAGACCTGAACCTGACTGAGACCTGGACCTGACTGAGACCTGGACCTGACTGAGACCTGAGACCTGAACCTGACTGAGACCTGAACCTGACTGAGACCTGGACCTGACTGAGACCTGAGACCTGAATCTGACTGAGACCTGGACCTGACTGAGACTTGAACCTGACTGAGACCTGAACCTGACTGAGACCTGGACCTGACTGAGACCTGGACCTGACTGAGACCTGGACCTGACTGAGACCTGGACCTGACTGAGACCTGGACCTGAACCTGCCTGAGACCTGAACCTGACTGAGACCTGAACCTGACTGAGACTTGAACCTGACTGAGACCTGAACCTGACTGAGACCTGGACCTGACTGAGACCTGGACCTGACTGAGACCTGAGACCTGAACCTGACTGAGACCTGGACCTGACTGAGACCTGGACCTGACTGAGACCTGAGACCTGAACCTGAGTGAGACCTGGACCTGACTGAGACCTGGACCTGACTGAGACCTGAGACCTGACTGAGACCTGGACCTGACTGAGACCTGAGTCCTGAACCTGACTGAGACCTGGACCTGACTGAGACCTGAGACCTGAACCTGACTGAGACCTGAACCTGACTGAGACCTGGACCTGCTAACAGGTCCTGAATATCCAGTTAACGTTCTGTTATTTTGTTTTAAGGTCATATTTGAGATGTTCTCTGGTGCTTTTACCTGATGTGCATAAATACAACCTCTACAGCTGTCTGTCAGCTGGTTGTTATGACAACGAGGCGAGCTGCGTGTCTGGCGAGACAGAAAAGAGAGGATCTGCTTCCTCCTAATTTTTTAGCGCTGAAACAGGAAGTGCAGATTAAAGCGTGCCATCCTGTAGCACTGGACCAGACCAGAACCAAAGTTAACATAACGACCGGGAAAATGCCCGAGTGCCAGTTCAGTCCGGTCCACACCCAGAGCAGATGCTGTCGGCAACAGTGGCTCGGGGCGGGCCATGAGGGGCTCGCATCGGTCGATCCAGAGACACACCTCCTTCCCCACTCCACCACGCACAGCAGCGCCAGCGGAGCACGTCGGTCTGAGCTGCACAGTATGGGGATGCAACGCTGTTTCTGCATGCTTGGATTGAATTATTGGTGCGGACATTTCAGTGATTTCTGAATATTGGTGGGGACAAGTCACCTCCGTCCATGCCAAATCTACGCCCATGTCCTGACTCCTGACAGATAAATGTGTTGGTTGTGTTAATATTGTTTGATAGGCTGAAATTGACGCTGCAAATAGTGAGAAACACTGAGAAACAGCTGTAGCGGCACACTACTACTACTGGAGCTGCAGGCTCCTGTGACAAACACTCACTTCAAAACATCTTCAAACTGTCCAGTAATGGATGCATGTGCGTTAAAGTTGTGTGGAAGGTCCAGGAGAGAAGTGACACCAACAGTTTCCTCAGTGCTGACTGGGAGTCTGGGACAAACAGGGGAAGGGAACCCTGGTCCTAGAGAGCCACAGCTCTGCCTGTTTTCCAACTATCTTTGTTGTTCCTGCTGTTGATTACCTGGATCAGGTGTGTTCAGCCAATCAGAAGCTGAACACACCTGATCCAGCCACGACTTGAACAAAAAAACAGCCTGTTGGATTTGGAGGTCTCATGAAATATCTAGACCCCAAAACTAAACAAATAAACTAAAACTGAAAACAGGACTGTCTGACACTCCCAAACCTGACTATTAAAATAGGAAACAAAGATCAACAAGTCATCATGTTGTTTTGATTAGTAACAAGCAAACTCATTAATAAAGTCAGACACAGAGGAAGGAACAAATCTGATCCTAAGAGCTTGTTTAGAAAAAGAGACCATAAAAAGCATGTTAATGGAAACTCTTAGCTAGCCCTGATTAGCATGTGGTTGTCGTGGTGACGGTGGACAGTTGTGAGAGTCAATGGAAATGTCCTTAAAAAGACAAGTCACGGCTGGACACACACACACACACACACACACACACACACACACACACACACACACACACACACACACACACACACACACACACACACACACACACACAGAGTCAGTAAACAGAGTCAGTGGAGTGTGTCGGTCCAGAGGAAACAGCCACACACAGAAACAGCTAAAGTTTCACGTAGCGCTGACCGTCTGTGGGACTGGTTCTCAGAGGGAAACTGTGTCTGACTGAGGTTTTAGTCCCTCTGAGGTTAAACAGAATACGATGGAGGGAAGTGTCACCAGACTGACGTCCTCCTCATTTCATCTCCTATAGTAGCAGCTCAACCAGGGTCTAAAGAAAAGTTCAGCTGTTCAAAATGTTTAATCCAGTTTGAATGCTGAGTCAGCATTAAAACTATTGCATTCCTGTTTGTGTTATTTTCTGTTTACGTATATTTTAATGGACCCTTTCTCCTTCTGTAATTTTTCAGCTATGGTTACCCTCTACTTTCTTTCAGACTGTCCTGTAATCTTTTCCAGTGGTTCACATCAGTGGTTCTCCAAACTTTCCAAAGGTCTTTCAAAGTTGTTTCTTTTGACTTTGACTAAAAACACTGCTTGAGACAAACTCTCAGCTGACAGCGAACGCATCAAGACTCTGGATGTGATGGTGGGAGGGGGCTGAAGGACCAAAGTGGGCGGAGGTGAAGAGCTCAGTCAGAACTTTAGGCAAACATACATCTAAAAAAACAGAATATCATTTCATGAAGTGAAAGTCATCTAAATCCATCACACATTGAGTGAAATATTTCCAGCCTTTATTTATTGTCATTTTTGATGATTATGGCTACAGAAAATAAAAACCCAAAATTCAGAGTCTTTGAAAATTATAATATCAAATCAGATTAAAAAAAGAGGAATGAGAGGTAATTTGTGCAAAAGGAGCCCAACAAGAACTGAGTTCATAGAAATGAACAGTTCAGACCTTCATCTTATATATTCTTATTTTCTGACACACTTAATTTTAGGTTTTCATTATTTATAAACATACTCATCAGAATTAGAAGAAAAAAGGAAATAAAATTCACTCAAGTGTGTGATGACAGCAAAACCAAAGTGAGGAGACTTCAGGTCAGTCAGGAACCACAATGACAGAAATCCTGAAATCAGGAACTTTTCTTCTTCTTGTTTTTGAGGCTAGTCAGCTCATTAGCGCCCCCTGTCAGGTTGTAGTGTAAACTACAGGCTACTGCGGTGCGCTGATGTTCATAGAACTATGAAGACGACAGCGTCCGGTTTGTCTACACTCACAGAAACGTCCCACTGGAGGAGCTGGAGGAAAGGACTGGACAGACGATGGTCTGGACTCATGCTGCCCCTCAGACCCAGATAAACAGACAGGATGAGACCTTCAGAGAGTCTAGAGAACCATTGACCTGGACCACTTAACATTACAGGAAAGCATGGCTGCTGGGAAGGAAACTGTAAATAAGTGAGGACTGGATCAGGAGTTCTGAACAGAAACTTTTCATCTGAATCTGAGCTGGTCTGTTTGCAGCTGTTAGATGAATAAAGGCCTTTAGAGTCCTTCCTGTCTGTTCTGTAGAGCTAACATCTGTTTGATAGTGTTCTGATGTTGACTCAGGCTGCTGTGTGCTCTAGACCAGGATCATGTTGTCTGAACACAAAGAGTGCGTGGACTGTGTCGGACTCTGAAAGGCTTTTGTGGATCTCTTTAGAGCTGCTTCCTGTTAACAGCGGGCCTTCTGTTGTGATCCAGTCAGTGCGTGTTGACTCACCTCATTTCCATGCATGTTGGCCACATACTTGAACTCTGGGATTCCGACGGTGTGAAGGCGAGGGCTGACACCCAGAGCTAACACCCACAGCTGCTGCCCTGAGGAGACGGAGGTAGAAACAGCCTCTGGTCACTGGTTTGAACCTTATCTCATTATAAAACAACACAAACAGCAATAAGACAGACAACTTCATGTTTCTGTCTGCAGCCTTCAGCCTGGAGCTACATCAGAACCAAAATCAGAGGACTAAAGTCGGCCCAGAACTCCAGATCCAGTCCTCAGATTTAACCATTTAACCCTTTAAGCTAGCAGGTTGACCACCTGGTGGAGCACATTTTAGTCCTGATACTTTACTAAAAAATAAGATAAACCTAAAACACCTATGGATGTTTCAATAGGTACAATAGAAACCAAATGTAGAAAAAATGGAGGGGATTTTTTGTTTGGTGTGGAAGTGAGGGGGTCTGGATCAGCTGTTCTTCAGAAGGGTTTGTATTTGAATTGATTTGAAAGTGGAGCTGCTTTTTCACTCGTATTCAGTCCTCCCTGGTTTATAAATCTAATCAGGGTGTGGACATTTTCAACAACGTTAAAACAAAACTAAACCTCTCTGCACCAGGTGAGCTGTATCTGAATGTTGTGTCCTTCAAATCAGGACAAAAGGACAAACTTTCAGAAACAGAGCTTTAACTGTTTTAGAACCAAACCTTAGGAACACTTGAGTCTCTAAATATTCAGTTTGATCCTTAAGTTCCTTTAAAAATAAACTCATCAAAGCCTTAAAAACCCAACTTAGCTCTTAATATTTTTGTCTAATTTTGATCCTCATGAAAACTGCTTTAAAGGAGTGGCACAGCAGTCGAAGACAGGGTTTATAGTTCTTCTAGGTTCAATCCACAGTCATGTTTTTCAACCTTATAACTTTATCCACATAAAGTCTGTCTGCCATGTTAGTTTACCGTCACATTCAGTATCAAAAACCTACAGCCAATCAGAAGCGAGGGCTGTGCATATCATTAATACTAATGAGAATCCTGCTGTTTCAAACTCAGGTGTAAAAATGGCAAACTTCTAAAGCTTCTAATAGAAGCATCAGAGCTTCTTTCTTTATAAAAAATCACACAGATAGCACTGAATTACACTAGAAAACGATGCAAAACTATAAAATAACCCAGAAAACCACCCCTTTAAAATGTCAGATTATTATTATTAATATCATTAAAACCTGAGAGATGGTTCATCATTCTGCAGATTGACTGTATGTCAGGTTTCAGCTCTTCTCAGAGGAAATAAAGTCCTGTTGGTCATTTTCAAAAATAAACAGGATCAGATTGTCTCTGTGACAGAAAAGACCCTGAGATCCCATTTTGTTCTGTTCTAACTCATCCCTGGAGTCTTTATGTCTGAATCATTTAAAATCCTAAACAGCTCAGGTCTGGACTCAAACAGTGAAAAAGAAGCTAAAATCTAAAGACTAAACAAATGATCTATATTGATGTAATGTACTTTTCTATGATCACATTACCATCTAAAAGTTCCCAAATGTCAAAAAACACCAACAGATCTCATTTAATTTAGGATAATCTCTGCATAATTCATCAACATATTTATTAACTAGAGACAGGAAGGTAACACAGACGCAAACTAAAGAAGTTCCCTCTAGTGGCTGGCTGCAGTATAAGCCCCACCCCCTCCAGGGCTGAAAGGATTCATCAAATCATCCAAAAAGTTTGGAGACTAAATGAATAGAAGTGAGTTTTTATTCTAAACCAGGTGACGACGTGCTGCTTAGTGATCAGGTGTTTGACTGGAACACTTATTACATCATTTTCATCAAAACGACACGTCAACTGATGTGTTTGTGGTTAAATCTGGACTCCCTGCAGTCAGACGTCTCCACAGTGAGACAGAGTTCTGGTAGTGAAGGACGACCAGTGGAGCTGAGTGGTGTAGAAACATGATGATGATATAGAGACAGGAAGTTTTAGCCTGACAGCTTTATAGGTTCACAACAGGTTCTGATCAGTCTGTACATTTAGACCACAGAGCTGTCCACTCGGTTGTTTTATCTTCTGTGGCGGCTGGTGATTTTTTTTTGGGGTGGGGCGCATATTTGCAAGCCAGTTTTCTGTTGTTTTTTTTTCGCTTTTTTTTTTTTTTTTGCGCATCTGTGCAAAAAATCACATATCATCACCACTAGGGCAGAGAATGAAGCAAATATTTTCATCTGACTGAATATTTTGCTGGTAAAAATCCCTACCACCAGTTCTCTAAAAATATGGTGCTGTTAGGTCTAATTCTACACATCAAGCAGTAAAGAACTCATAAAGTCTTTATAAGGAGACCTTAGAATAATATGAATATAATCAGATACAAATAATAATAAAAAACAACCACAATGTGGTCACAACAGAAGTAAGAGTTTCAAGGAAAAAACAACCTGACCTACACAAGGTCAGAAACACAACTTAATATTCAGAATTATCTTTCTACTGACACCACAAACAAATAAACACATCTCTAACTAACACAGTCAGATAATTAATGTTACAATTCAGACAACAAACACTAACCAAGCAAGTCATGACAATCAGCTCAACTAATGAAGTGAATTAACAACAAAATAAAGTCAAATCCACTGATATGTCCCATCAAAATAAGTAAAATTACAATTTTAGGACACTCATGCAAAACTCCCATCGATCGTCATGATATTTTAAGGAAAAGTAACAAAAACCTCTTTAAACGGGCTAAACTATATAAACCAACATATTCAATCAACAGTATCAGTGTTTTTCTAACATTCGGCCATAAAGACATGTCGCTATTTAAGGTATAAATTCACTCATCATCAGGATTTAGAACAGCTAGCCACGGCTAGCTAGGTCTATGGGACTTTTGAATGGGAAAATCCACGACAGATTCATTGTTAATAACAAAAAGAAACAAACAAACAAAGTCACTCACCATCAAGTTGATTAAATCAGGACACATGGAATAAATCGGCCTGGTTTTCACAAGCTGGCAAGAAGGATTCTTTGAATAAATATTCATTTTGTTCCCTCCATTATAAATCCAAGAGCAAGAACTTCCGGGTCACCGTCATCCCAGTCTGAGCAATACTCCGGTCTCCTGCATGCATGTGTGCATGACACGGACGCTAGATTTAGCACCCTTCAGCTCTCCAAGACTTTGCACTAAAGTCTGGTTCCAGTGCGCATGCGTCAGTAACAGCGAACAAAGCGTAGGTCTATTGGTAAAGCTGAGTGCACCCAGGACATGAGCAGCAGACCCCAAAGAAACAGGAAGTACATCACAACCTTTTGGTCTGGTAAAAAATTGTGAGAGAACATTTTAAAACTACACTTAAATGCAGATTATGCACAGTACTTATTATATATATAATGGATGGATTGCTTATCCTCTTCTTCTTCCTCTTGGACTGGTTACATAGGCGCCCTAGCGCCCCCTATGGACGGGCCGCCACTGTTTATCTTTGACTCTTCTTCAAAGCTGTTCTAGAGGAAAAAGCTCTGAAACAAACCTGTTTGAGTCAAAGTCTTCATGTAAACATGGCGACTGTAACTGTTCTACAGACAGGCCTCAGCACGCCCCACAGTGTCAGTGCACACACACACACGCACGCACGCACGCACACACACACACACACGTGCACGCACACACACAGGTTGGAAATGGGCCAGTTGGTGTCCTGGATTAGCTCAGATTAACCCAGTGTGTGTGTGTGTGTGTGTGTGTGTGTGTGTGTGTGTGTGTGTCTGATTAGTCAGATTAAGCGGTCCCAGATTAAATGAGTCTATGACTTCAGTTCTGTCATTTGATCCCTTCAGCAGAGACCTGTCTGGTTTCCATGGAGACGGATACCTGAGCTTCACCTGTGACCTGTCAGCTCATCTACTTGAGGAAAGTCACCCCTCAAGATGTTGGGTTAAATGACTTCAGATGCATCATGGGGACTTTTTGTGTTGTAAAGCATTCAGGCCACCAGCTGCTGACCCTCTGGTGTTTTTATTCTATTTAATCTAACCTGGTTACCTGGTTTAAGGAGACTTGTTCATAATTAATCAACTTTTCACATTTTTATCAATTAATTTAAAATACATGAATGTATTTTATTTTTGAAACCACTAATTAATCAAAAACATTGATAGTTTTTTTTATTTTTATGAGGTCCTAATTTTAAACAGCTGTCTGAAAGTAAGATCAGACCAAACAGAAGCTCAGGATTCAGGAAGTAACCACTGGAAGAACGTTACCAACTCATCAACGTCTGAGCTGCGTTCAAGATCAGGCCTTCATTCTTCACCATCACAATGACGTGACGATGAAGGATGCAGACCACAAATCCCATCGGTCGAGCTGATTTGAAGGACAGGTCTGGTGTATCTTTCCTGACCCATGCTATCCCAAGATGCATTGCAGGCAGAATGGGGGATTTTTGTTCTTGTAACTATGGTGGACAAAGTGGGGGAGGATTACAGGTAATTCTGTTTATGGTTACTAAGCAACAGGACGCACGCTGAGGTAAGGGCAGGGATGAATCTGAAGGCTAGACCATTCATTTTTTCACTTCCTGTTAACCCAAACCCCGCCCACATCGACCAGCTGGGCCCTTCAAAGGATGCTGACCCTGAATTTGGACACATTCAAGGAGTCAGTCTCATTCAAGGTGGCCGCCTCAGCTAATCAAAGTTAGCAAATACAAACTTACCTCAAACTCTGTCAATTTTTGTAAAACAGAATAAATAAAAAGTGTTAAACCAACACAACACTATCATGTCTGACAGCATCCATCAAAATAAAAGCTTCCAACCAGGGTTTGTTTAGATTCAGGTCTAAATCTGATCCCAGAACATTCTGACTGGTCAGTTCCTGTCCCACGTTACTGGACCCACCCTCAGGTGTGTGTATGTGTGAGAGAGCATCGTTACCTTTGACCGACTTCCCGATGCTGTACAGGTGAGTGATGTCAGAGTTGGAGGCGTTAACCTGGAGGAGGTACTGCTCGATCTCATTGTTGCTATGGTAACGAAACTCCAGCATCAACACGGGGATGAAGAGGAGGAGGAGGAGGAAAAGGGAGGATGACATCACTGCAGAATGACCTATAATTAAAACACATAAACAGGTCAGAACTATGAGGATTTGTTTGTTTCTACTCTGATTTTATGATTTTATTCACTTATTTATACCATTTCTGTGTCGGAGCTGAAACGCAAAAATTCACTAAGATCAATATAAAATCAGCTGTTTGCTTTATTTACAGAAATTTACATTTCATGGAGAGTTTTACCAGCCAGCCACCACATAAAGGAACTTCCTTCATTCACTGGCTGTAATGTAAAAACCTGTGTGGACATAAACCAGTGGTGCTCAGCTGCTGTGGCTTTGGGACCCATAAATAACAAGCTGTGACACAATATTAGGAACATTTTAGACTCAAATAATTAGAAATTCTATCATTTATTTAAAGAAATGATGGTGCGGTTAGAACCTGAGACTGTAGAGTAGCACAACACAGAACAGCAGCACAAAGAAAACTAGCTTCACCATCATGTGGTGGCGCTAGAGAGGAAATGTTCTCTTTAACCTCCAGTAGCTGCATTTTAACTTTAATCACTTCATAAATTCAGCCTCTTTAAAAACAAATCAACAGTTTTCAGACAGAAACATGAAATAAAAATCAAACTATTGAGAAATAGACTCCAAAAGACTCTAAATATGTAGCAAAACAACCCACTCACTGAATATAACTACAACATTGTTCTGAATATTAAATGTTCGTAACAAGAGCAACGACTCAGAACTCATCAGCTGACTGGATGATGCTGTCAGCCAGCCTGAATTTAGCTGCTCACATACTGAGAGGAATACGGTAAAATCAGACAGCAGGAGGAACATCCTGAACAAAGATTCAGGTTGGCAAGTCAACCAGGGAGTTAGGATGTAGACTTCAAGCTAATGGTGATAAAGCAGCTGAGTCAGCAAATAACCCCATCAGCCAGAAACACGACGTGTCAGAGAGATGTTAGGAGATGGAGAGCCCAGAAAGAAAGACTCTAAATGCTAGCGGCTATTGTTATTCAATTCAGACTCACTACAGACTAGTTTTACTATACTTTAAATTAATAAATGATTCATATATGTATAAATAAAGGTATATATTTATACATACATGATGAATATAAAAAATGAAATTTAGTTTTCAAAACTGTACATTTGTACATCTGTACTCCTTCTTGAACCGTCACCTTATCGTGGTGGAGGAGTTTGAGTGCATACATTACACCAACATAGCGTTGGCTCTGGAACCCAAGTCCTGGAGAGGGGTTGGACACTTTTCTTTGCTGGAGTTGCTCCGGGTGAGAGGCGGAGGGCTGGGGTGGGCTTTCTGTTAGCCCCAAGACTCTCTGCCTGTATGTTGGGGTTTACCCCGGGGGACGAAAGGGCAGCTTCCCTACGCCTTCGGGTTGGGGAACGGGTCCTGACTGTTTTTTGTGCTTATGCATCAAATAGCAGCTCAGAGTACCCACCCTTTTTGGAGTCCCTGGGACGAGTGCTGGATGGCGCTCCGACAGGGGACTCCATTGTCCTGCTGGGAGACTTCAACGCTCACGTGGGCAATGACAGCGTGACCTGGAGGGGCGTGATTGGGAGGAACGGCCCGCCCAATCTGAATTCGAGTGGTGTTCTGTTTTTGGACTTCTGTGCAAGTCGCAGTTTGGCCATAACGAACACCATGTTCGAACATAAGGATGCCCACCGGTACACCTGGTACCAGGGCAGCCTAGGTCACAGGTCGATGATTGACTTTATAGTTGTATCATCTGACCTGAGACCGTATGTTTTGGACACTCGAGTGAAGAGAGGAGCGGAGCTGTCAACTGATCACCACCTGGTGGTGAGTTGGATCAGATGGCAGGGGAAGATGCTACGCAGACCTGGTAGACCAAAACGCATAGTGAGGGTCTGCTGGGAACGCCTGGCAGAAGAGCCTGTCAAGATGGTCTTCAACTCCCACCTCCGGCAGAGCTTTGACTGCATCCCGAGGGCAGTGGGGGACATTGAGTCCGAATGGGCCTTGTTCCGCTCTGCGATTGTTGAGGCGGCTGTTGCTAGCTGTGGTCGCAAGGTAGCCGGTGCCAGTCGTGGCGGTAACCCCCGTACCCGCTGGTGGACACCAGAGGTCAGGGGAGCCGTCAGGCTGAAGAAGGAGGCCTACAGGGCGTGGCTGGTCTGTGGGTCTCCAGAGGCAGCAGACAGGTACCGGCGGGCCAAGCGGAGTGCAGCAGTGGCAGTTGCCGAGGCAAAATCTCAGACGTGGGAGGAGTTTGGCGAGGCCATGGAAAAAGACTATCGATCGGCTCCAAAGAGGTTCTGGCAAACCATCCGACGCCTCAGGGGAGGAAGGCAGCAACTTGCTCACACTGTCTACAGTGGGGATGGGGAGATGCTGACGTCAACTGAGGTTATAGTTGGGCGGTGGAAGGAATACTTTGAGGAGCTCCTCAATCCCACCGACGCGCATTCCGAGGAGGAACCAGAGCTGGGAGACCTGGGGATGGACTGTCCAATCTCTGGGGCAGAAGTTGCTGAGGTAGTCAAAAAAACTACGCAGTGGCGAAGCCCCGGGGGTGGATGAGATCCGACCTGGGTATCTCAAGGCTATGGATGTTGTAGGACTGTCATGGTTGACACGTCTCTGCAACATTGCGTGGTCATCGGGGGCAGTTCCTGTGGAGTGGCAGACCGGGGTGGTGGTTCCCATTTTTAAGAAGGGGGACCAGAGGGTGTGTTCCAACTATAGGGGGATCACACTCCTCAGCCT
>SSNR01000624.1:6635-44969 GCA_006937965.1 Callopanchax toddi | reverse complement strand
GAGCTGGACTCAGAGACTCTGGAGCTGGACTCAGAGACTCTGGAGCTGGATTCAGAGACTCTGGAGCTGGACTCAGAGAATCTAGAGCTGGACTCAGAGACTCTGGGGCTGGACTCAGAGACTCTGGAGCTGGACTCAGAGACTCTAGAGCTGGACTCAGAGACTCTAGAGCTGGACTAAGAGACTCTGGAGCTGGACTCAGAGACTCTAGAGCTGGACTCAGAGACTCTGGAGCTGGACTCAGAGACTCTGGAGCTGGACTCAGAGACTCTAGAGCTGGACTCAGAGACTGTAGAGCTGGACTCAGAGACTCTGGAGCTGGACTCAGAGACTCTAGAGCTGGACTCAGAGACTCTGGAGCTGGACTCAGAGACTCTGGAGCTGGACTCAGAGACTCTGGAGCTGGACTCAGAGACTCTAGAGCTGAACTCAGAGACTCTGGAGCTGGACTCAGAGACTCTGGAGCTGGACTCGGGGACTCTGGTGCTGGGTGTGGTGCGTCCAGTTGGACCCCCATTTAAATAGGCTTTGGAAGCGGGTGTGGATCATCCTTTTGGACCCCTACTGAAATTGTCTCAGGAGATGAAGGCCTCTGTGGCTGCAGCAAAACAGGAAGTTTCAGAGTTTGCAGCAAGTCGCTTTACCTCCTGATGAAGTCCTTTACTGGGTCCATGGTGGTTGGTTCCTTCTGTCATGATAGGGGTAAATGCAGGACCCAAGTGCAGGAGGATGGATGGCACTGGGTCATATTACCTGCAGCACTGGGTCTGGTATATTACCTGGAGCAGTGGGTTGGGTATTTCACCTGGAGAGGTGGGTCACGTATAATACTTGGAGCGGCAGGTCAGCGGAGGGTCATGTATATTACCTGGAGCAAGTTTCATGTGTGATCAAAATGATCTCACTGTGCAGCCCTGACTAGTAACAACTAACTGTTAAACAGCTGTCTACCTTATTTTATTTAATAAAAGGGAATCACTGAGGGGATTTCTTCATTAGGTCCTCATACTGTCATCTCACAGCGACAGGTATGGAAGGGGTGGAGCTTCTCGCCACTGTTGTTCTGTCAGACTTCAGTTAGACTAAAGCTTGGATCCCACTGTCCACATCACAAAGGTACATATTTGATGAGTCTTCTAGGTTTTCATCCTGTCTTAGGTTATGTTCCATGCATAGTGGCGTATTGGTGCTGCTGCCTCACAGCAAGGTCTCAGGTTCAAACCTCAGCTACAGCCATTCTGTGTAGAGTTGCACGTTCTCCCCATTCATGCACGAACACCAGCACTCACATGGGGAAGGTGTTCTATGTTTTATGAATAAACCACACATTTCATCAATCTCCTATAATGATTTGTTGGTGCTCATGTTTTCAGCCATGAAACTACAGGGTGTTATTCCTCTGGCTACCGGTGTCACATTATGAGCTGAAATGTCTTGTGTGCAAATTAAATTATTTTAAATGATCCATTCTGCAGCTGGAAAGTAGAGAATAATCTGAAGCGCCTGTGTGTGTTTTATATTGAATTTCTAATTTTTTATAATCAAAATGATCTCAGTTTTCATGCATTTCAGTCAGTGTCCTCAATGGATTCACATGCAGCATCTCAGAGATCTGTTATTATTATTTTTGTAGTTAAAACAATTTGTGCTTCCCTCAATCATTAGCACAATGTGTCTTTGACAAACCGCATCACCGCTTAACTGGATGATTTAAAATCTGAACGTGTTGAGCTCTTGGATTCACTCCTTTCCTGCTGCAGGTAACTCAGAGCTGATGAAACACTTTCAGGGTTAATTACAGCACCACTAACTAACAAAAAAATCCTTGGTTGCTAGGTAACGTTCTTTAAAGAGCTCATAATGGCACAGCCTTTATGTGAGACCAGATAGCGTGTGTGCTCTACTGACAAAACAGTAAGTGTTTGACTTGTAATGAAATTTGACTAAGTGCAATAAACCTACATTTTCAAGAATAAAAATGAGAATTTATTTGATGATACAGTGTTAACATTCTTTCCTCCACCTTAACAGAGAGTTCAGTGTTCCAAAGGTTTGATTTATCAAGGTCAGAAGTGAAGAACAGCTCACTTTGTAGGGTTTAAAGTTGTGGGTTTGGGGGGATTTCTTGCACAGTTTAGGGAAAATGTCTTGGTTTAAGATGAAACAAGTACCAGTTCATCACTGACTGGCCCTTTAACGGGTCGTACCTTCCCTTGTGGCCGCAGCGAGCAGGAGTTTAAATTCTCAGCACATCTAAAAGTGAAATCAGTTTAAGGGCAGAGCAGTTCACCAGCTGCTCAGCCTCCCCGACCTCAGAACCAAAATGCCTTCATCTTTCACTTCACACACATTAATCCACATGAAGTAATGACTAGAATAATTATGAAGGGCTCCCGGTCTCACTTAATGAAGCAGCACATTGTCGTTTTCCTTTCAAACTAATTACCTGGAACATTGATTGGCTGGGCAGGCATGTGATGAAGGTGTGAGGATGCTAATGAGCTTTTCAACTGTGCAGCTGAATTTTGGCCCAAACACCGTCTTCACATTTAACCCAAGCTGATAAGGAAACTGTTATGTTTTTTATCGGGGTGTTCATCTTTTAATCAGTTTGTAATGTTCTTCATGTGAACTTATTTCCCAATAATAAGGCTGTTTTGGATGTGAGTGTCATGCTGTTTTAACTTCCTCAACTGTCATTAGATACATTCAGAAAAAGAAGGATTCTGAACTGGTCTGTGTGGTGAAGAGGGAGCCGAGCCAGAAAGCAAGGCTCTAGATTTAATGGTCGATCTTCGTCCCAATCCTCACCTGGTCATGAGTAATGAGTTTCCTCCAGAGGGTGGCCAGGTGCAGATTTAGAGATAGGGTGAGGAGCTCAGACATCCAGGAGGGACTCGGAGTAAAATCACTGCTCCTCCACATCGAGAGGAACCAAATGAGGTGGTTAGGCTATCTTGTCAGGATGACTCCTGGACACCTCCCTGAGGAGGAGTTTCAGGCGTGTCCTGCTGACAGGAGGTCCCCGGGTCAACCCAGGATGAGCTAGAGGAAGTACATCTCCAGAACTGATCAGAATATCAGCCTGTCCCTGATGGTTTTCTTGGAGAAGAGTTGCTTCTTTGCTGTCCTTCTTGACACCAGACACTCCTGCAAGTCTTTTCCTACAGATGCACTCACACCTGAACAAGATCTTCACTGGTGGAGCCTCAATCCTACAACTTCAGCTTTAGGAGATGTCCTGGTTTTTGATAGACGTTTTTAGTTGTCCTAGCTGAGCCTCTCTCCTCTGAGTTTTTAATGACCAGCTTGATTTAGGTTCAGAATTAACTGGCAGCGATATTCTTTTCTGTGAAGCCCTTTGGGTTACAGCTGCACTACCATGCTACCTTAAACCAAAAATTAATGATTGATTTTGTAATCATATCATTAGACGCATGGACCTGTAACCTGGTGAAGAGGCGGGCAGAGCTGATCACCACCTGGAGCCGAGTTTTACCCAGTCCTGATAAATCCATGAATAAGGACGATGAACTGAAAAAGCCCCAGTCTATAGGATCCACACCTCTCTCCTCCAGGAATGTTCTGTCACGTTTGGAGGAAGGCTAGGGATGTAGAATCTGAATACAAAGGATCTGAAGCACAGCTGGGTTCTTGTTTCATGGATGCTCTTTTGATATTTCAGGTGCACAGACATCTCTTAGTTTCATATTGTTCTAAGGTAAAAACTGTGGTGTATATTTGTACATTAAGCAAGTTGCCAACAGAAAAGCACATAATGGAAATTGTGGAAAAAATTTCCTTAATGCCTTTACTGTTTTACGTGGTAAAAAAAAGTTCCAGTTTGACCAAATGGGCCATGTTCCAGTCCTCCTCTGTGGATGTGGTTCCAGGGCTGGTGACCAGAAAGCTGTTGGTGGTTGTTGTGGCGACCAGAGGATCCATGAAGTGGGAGAAACCATAACGCTGAAGGAGGAGGACTATAAGTCCTCATGCTTCACAAGCCCATCAGTAAATTCATCTGTATGCACTTTTAATTTCAAAGCAGACGTGTAATATTGCAGTAAAATGTCAGCTGTGACTGATAACATTATTAAATCTGACATTATCAGATTCAGTCTCATGCACCAGCGTCTCAAAACAAAGCATCTATCAGCACACTGGTATTTGTTTTCATCTGGATTCTATACTATACATTCTGTCTAAAAGTGATTGATAAGCCCCATGACCCCCACACCCCACTACCCCCACCCCATCGTTCAGTCAATAGTCTTGTTTTATCAACCCCTAGACTATTGTTGAAATTTGGCATCAAACCCCTTCTGGCTGTAAATTGAGCAGATGGAGTATCAGGATTAGTACTTTCATCAAAAACCTGCCATATCCCAAAGGTGTATGCTGCCCTCTGGTGGAGGATATATAGACAAAAACCAAATGATTATTACTGGTATATAGTTGTTATATTCACATCAGCCAATAAATAGTTCATCCATCCATTTTCTTAACTGCTTATCCCATGAGGGTCACAGGGAGCTGGTGTCTACCTCCAGCAGTCACAGGGTGAGAGGCGGGGGACACATAGGACAGGTTGCCAGTCCATTTATAGGCATACACAGAGACAAACGAGACAACAGTCACTCTCACTCACACCTAGAGACAGTTTAGAGTCACCAATTAACCAAACATGCTTTTTTTTTCCACCTGTGAGACTATCTGGAAACCCACACATGCACAGGGATGGATCCCCTTTGATCGGTTCATGAGCTTGTTTCAGTAAATGTCCTGCATTAGTACAGCTCAGTTCAAAGTCATGGACTACAGCTACACATAAAGCACTTTACATCAGTCAGTCATTTACACGCTGATGGCAGAAGTGATGCAACCAGACACAGACACTGCCAAAACCTCGGACCACCACCAGCAATAATGAGGGTGAAGTGTTTTGCCCAAGAACACAACAACAAAGTGACCCAGGTGGAGTGGGGTTCAAACCAACAACCTCTTTCTAACAATCCTCCAGTTGCAAGACAAACACTGAGCTACTGCCTAAAATGTAAGAAATCCTCAGTAATTATATTCAGGTGATGAATTCCTGCTTATAAAATCTACAACTGACAGAGGAAGAGAGTTGTGTGTTTGTGCTGAGCCTCCATCCTGGAGGCAGGGCCGTTTCCACTCGTCAGTGTGAGGTGGTATTCATGTTCAGGGCACCGCATGAGAAGAAACTCTGTTCATTGTGTGGAACTTAATATCATTTTTCTATAACCTGATCTTGAAATGTACTCCATTATTACCTATCTAATTATTATATTATTCTAAACATTTCCATTAGGCAGGGCTATGTGTGAAGATAGCAGGGCTCATCAATCACTTTTTGACATATGTCTTTTAGTTTTTTTTTACTCTTGGAAAGGATCCAATGAGCTAACTCTGAAAATTGAGCCGGCTGAAGAAAACAAATGGATCAAGGTTTCGTTTGTATTTCATTTATCAAATTTGTTTCACAGCAAAGGAATGATGTCTGCAACACGGAGCCAAAGATGCTTTCAAATATCGCTGCCAGAAAATGAAAGGGCACTAATAATGGAGCCCTGTAGAAAATAAACTTCAATCTATATTAATAGGTTTTCTATGTAATTTATGTTATAAACAGCTCTGTCACAAATTTAGGTTTCAACGTGCATCAAACCATTTAATGTAGTTTTCCATTTAGGTCTATTTTTCAGGGCAGTAATGGAGGCCGTCAGAGAAATCACAACCTCGTTAAAATAAAACACAACGCAACTGAGAAGGTGAGCCGTAACCGGCTACGTCTGGAACCAAATTTAACTTCCTCAGATGGCAGCGCTATGTTGATAGCAATAACACACTCACTTCTAATCATAATAATTACACACACACTCAACAATAACACCTCGAGAATGAGGCGAGGTTGAGATAAACGCATGTTTGATTGAAGGGTTGAAAAGAAAAGAAAAGAGTGTGGAGGAGGAACAAAAGAGCTGATCAGGTCAGTATCCAGCTCCCATTCTGTTAGTAGGTTAGAGATTGAGAGAGCATCAGAACGGCTCATTTATGACTCATTTTTCATACGATGAGGATTGACAGCTTGTGTTTATTGCTGCTGAGAATAGTTCTTCACATTTAAACACTAAAAATACTTTAAAGAACAGCAGTGGTCCTGGTCATTGTGTGCCTCTAAAGTGGTGATAACGTATGAAGCTGTTTCCACCATAACTTGACCATGATTTATAACTTCTATAACAAGAAGGCTGTTGTGTTGGTTGGGTGTTTACAGACTTCTAAAGAGATTTTAGGAAGGTCTGTTTTGTTTGTTATTAGCTGATTTTATTCAGGACCTTCAGCATGCCCAGCATGCACTGGGGTGGTTCACAGCCCTATAGGAAACAGCCAGGATGATGAGAGTCAGAACATCCCAATCTGAGGCCATGTATCTCAGCCTGAAACAGTGAAATGCTCCCTCCTCATGAGAGATGAAGGATGTTTTGTCTGAGGTAGGATGTACTGTTAGATTTGGGCTGTGACTGAAAGAACAAGATCCCAGACACAAGCAGTTGAAATGAACTTCCTTAGCTTAATGATCAGGGGGAGGTGCTTCATCTGCTGCTGCTCCTCTACATGGAAAGGCTGAGATGGTCCTTTATGTTATAGACCAGAAGACACAATCCAGTCCTGGTGTTTGAGTTTTCTTCCAAGCAGCCAGACTTCCTTGCAGTCTTTTAAAGTAGTCTGGATGCAGATTTTCTGAAGGGTTCTCAAAGTTTTCTTTTAGACTTTCTCTATTTATTTCTCTCAGTTTCAGTCCTTATATCTGACTATTTTATAAATACAGTTTGTTTAGAAAGCCACTTCATTCTGGCCTTTATAAATCATTTAGACGTAAAAATGATAATAAGTTCAGTGGATGAGGCAACGATTTGTTGATAATGTACCAGTCATTTGTTCAAGTTCCTGTAGTTTATTTCATGTAAAACATCCCAAAACGTCATGGGCCAAACTGATGTGCTTAATAAGGTCTGATAGAGATTGGGCCAATGAAGGAAAAGCATCTGATACCTAAAGCCAGCTGTTCTTCTACTAGACCCTGACAGTGGTCTGTTTACAGCTGAGCCACCGTGGGAGCAGCTGGGTTTCAGCTGCACTTTTTCCTCCACTTTAAATACCAACACCACCTCTACAGAGGATACAAAGGTTGATCTTTGTTTTTAGCTTGTTTTTCATCCAGGTGCATTTTAGTATTTGTGATGTCCTTCAGACGGGTTTCTCCAGGCAGAGTTGTTGCAGTCAAAAAAAAAAAACCTTAAAAAAGAAACCAGCAGGACTGACGGAGAGATGAGTCTTTGTTTTAATTCACTGCTTGTTTCTGCAGCTTGATTTTTGCTCTCTTCTCTTGATGTTCATCTTGTGTTTGTGCTCACAGAATCTTAATGTCGTTGTTTTTTAAATGACAGTCTCTGTTTTTAAATTGGTCTCTGTGATTTTCCTACATTATTTAATTAGAATTCCCTTGTGGGTCTGAATGGGTCTTTATTTCCTTCTCCTCTAGTTGTAACTGTAAGGAGTCAAATGAATCCTGACGGAAAGTCACAGGATATTTTTGGAGGCTTAAAATTGATTTTATTTATTTGAATTCTGAACAGCAAAAGAAATCCATGAAAAAAAATCAATGTTGTTTTTATTTTTAATTTTTTTGCCTTGAATCTGAAAATGTTTTCCTTTGAGTATTTTTCAAGGCTAAACAGAGTCTCAAACCAGTAAATTTTATCTCATCTGACTGGTTTCCACTGGAATAAAATATATATTATTTAAATAAGAGTTCTTGTTCATTTTGTCTCCATGGAAACAAGATGTGGGTTTTTTTGTGTACCTGTGTGTGTTTCTGTATGTACACATGCTCTGTTTTAACGCTCGTTTTTCAGAGCATCATCTCCGTGCTCTCATGGGGTTTTTCTCTTTTCTTTTTTGTTTTTCACCTCCTCGTCTCTTTGTCAAGCCGCTCGACTGTCTTTCTCACTCAAAAGTGCAAAAGTCCTAAAAAAGTTTCTTGCACTTTGATCGGCTTCTCTTGCACAGATGAGACCTTCACATTCAGACCAGAAGCATGAGGAAATTTAGTGAAAAGCTTCACGTCTGGATTTTCATTTACGCTCTCACCGCTCTGCAGCTGAAGACCATATCGCCTCATCTCTAAGCTCTAACACGTGGATGTACATATGCAACAACAAGTATGAAAATCACATGAAATCTATAATCTTCTGTTGCAAATCAACATCTGTAACCTGCTGTGTTCCTGTTAGTCCTAATTTGCAAACTCCAAGAATTTGATTATTACAGCTCAAAGATTGGGTGTTGGCATGGAGACCAATTAGCTCTAATTTTTCACACTTGGCTCTCTTATCTTTCCAGTTTCAGCAAAATACAAAAGACTCACATGATTCAGAGCTTTCACAGTCAATGATCATGTGTGAACAGAAACATCTTTATCTCAAAGAAATAAAATAAGAACAAAGGCTTCTTCTCCGTGATGCCGTCAGCTGTGGACAGAGCTCAGAGATGAAAGAACAAACTGACACGTTTGATTTACGTCTTTCTGGATGATGAAATTTGGGGGAAGGACTACCGACGGGTCACAGTCTGTCATGAAATAAAACACCAGCAACAATGACTCCATTTTTAATGAAACTTTGGAGAAATTCATTTTGAATTCCGGGTCAGGAATAATTCAGCGATTCCTCTGAACAAAACCTCTCAGCTCACCGTGAACCAGTCGCTCCGCTGTGTTCTGGATTCAGTCCTACGCAGGTTTGGTCATTGTGCTGTTTATAAAGAATTTTAAATAGTTTTAATTCAAAATATTTGTGCTACGAATGCATTTATCTAATAGTAATTATATATTTTATTTATTTTAATTTGTTAAAATGAGTAATTGTATTTTTGGGGGAGGTAGTTAATGGTCAGTCAGCATCTTACCTGCAGCAGACCTTTCAGGTTTTTGTAACCAAATTCTGACCTTCTCTTCCCGTTCTGGTGATCCTGTAGCCTCAGATTCCTGTTCTTAGCTGACAGCAGAGACACCTGGTCAGGGCCATCTGCTTCAAGCTTCAACATGTGGTTCAGAAATGATGTTCTGGATGGGAACAGTGGTTATTTGAGCTCCTGTTGTCTTTCTATCATATAGAACCCGTTCTCCTTTGACCTCAACTAGACATTTTCATTCACACAGCTGCTGCTCACTGGATATTTTCTCTTTTTTAGACCATTTTCTGTAAACCCTTTATGGAGTGGGTGAAAATCCCCAGATCAGAACCATGCATGTTCAGAGTCACTTAAATCTCTTTTCTTCTCAACTTTCAAGCTCAGTTTGAACTTCAGCCAGTAATTGTCAACAAGATGCAACTGAACAGTCATACCTATTAAAGTGGCCATGTCACTGCAGTGAATACATCTGGAAATATCAAACTTAAAACTCAGAGTTCAAGTATTAATTTATTACAGTCTGAAAGTCTATGAAACAACAATCTTCTACTTTCTAAAGTGACCAGCAGTTTTCTAGACTTTCTAAAGTTTCTTCAGAGTCTTACAATAAAAACTGGCTGCTTCTCTATTTGTTTTCTGTCCAGTCGTTCTACATGACTGTTATTGACATTTTGTTCAATTGAACTCACTTATCACAGGTCTATAAATTCTTTAAGCTCTGGTTGTGAGTCTCCTGCTCCCCAGAAGCAACCTTTGTGTTGTTGTCCTGTACGGCGTCTTAAGCCTCTCTGACACTGGGGAGCTGCATTAGTAAATGAACAATGCTCCTCACAATGCACAGTGACAGGAGCATGCACGCCGAGCTGTCAGCGCTACAGTAGCCCTGTGTAATCTGCCTGGAAGCAGGTGCTGAAGAATCTTAGGCTGCCTAAAACCATAAAGACAAAACAAGAATAGATGAATCCATCATGTGAGACATCGATTCAGTTTGAACCACAAACACAAGACGAGACAATCAGTGGGTTGGGTTGTCTCTTTATTGATCTATTAATAGAAAACACTAAATGGACCACTGACTTTGTGTGACTTCTCCTGACTAAAATAGCTACAAACCACCAGAAAAGTACAAAGAGGCCCCAAACTGATGGGAAAGGATGTTTTCTTGTCAGAGGAAGGAATTTTACAGAAAGAAGTTAAAGACAATAGTTCTTCTGTCTAAAATGTTTGCTCTCCTGTGGTTTCTAGTGCCTGGTGAACAGCCAGCACTGAAGCTTTTAATCAGACCCATTTTATTCCATTGTGCTGATAATGATGATGACGCCTTCATTTACTGTTTCTCTGAGCCTCAGTGGTGCTTCTCGCCCACTTTTGTTGGAAATCAAACCATCTGACAATTCCTCTATGTATTTTGTTAGCTTAAGCTATTAATGAGACATTCATACAAACTGCTATCTAATAAAAGCGTTTTATTAGGAGGGACACAGATGGAGGATGGTTACAGGAATCATTTGGGTTGTTTTAGGTGAGATTGTGTGTTGATGTTATGAGCAGTCAGACAGAGACATCTGCTTATAACATCAGGAAATTATTCTTATGAGGAAGACAATCAGCTAACTATTACATTTTGTCATTAAAAACTAACGTATAAAATTGAGTTGTTCCTTCACTGTGGGAGATTTAACACCTTCCTGCTGTTGGATCAGTTATTCTCTGCTCTCTCTGACCCCGTTCACACTAAGAAACCTCCCAGAGCAAATGCTTTTGAAGTTTTTGTATCTCTCAATAATACGTAAACGTAAAAAGTAAAATAAATAGTTTTACAGTTAAAACTGTAGATTTTTGTAACTCTGTTTTTAATGTATCTATCAGGGTTGCTGGATTGTGGCTGAAGATGCATCTCAAAGCATCACAGTATTCAGATACTTTAAAGACAAACAAACAACAAAAATAGATATTCAACACAATCCATCCTGAACAAATCCAGTACGATAGGTGACAGAGGAGAGGGAAACTGTTAGAGCAGGAAGAAACCTCCTCCAGAAGCATGATGGACATCATTCTGTCTCCACCTACTGGGATCTAAGAGGACAGGAAAGAGACAAACACAGAAGGGCTGGGCCAGCTTCACCCCTCAGTCCCAATACTGAACAATCCAATAGGGACACAAGCACAACTTCAACTCAGAAGAGATTTTTGTATCATTTATCTACAAGATTAACAACAATAATTGTCTTTATAGGCAAGTGATCTTTCTTGGTAACTAACATCCAAGCAGACTTATTCTATAATGTTTTAATTTGAACTAAAGCTCCTTACATTTTGCATTTTACTTTTATTCTACAAACACTTTTTTTTGTTGCTGCAGATGAGAAAGGAAGCAAATATGGTGACTTTATTAAGGACTTGGAAAAAAAACTATTACAAAAGGAAAACAAGTCTAGTTATATCATCTAAGAATAATTATGAATTTTTGAGTATCAAGCAAATTACAGTCTTAGTTGTGATTGGAACTAACTCCAAAAAACCTGTTATGTAGAACATTGTGAGGATCCAATGGGAGCGGAACATTAACTAGATGCTCCAGTGAAATCTCTACTAGACCCAAACAGTGACAATTTTATTTAAGTTAACTTAAATTTATATTTGGTGTTATGGTAAAGGAGAAAAGCCAAAAGGCTGCTGTGGGAAAATGGGTTTCAGATATCACCTCGCCTCGCCTCGCCTTCTTCTGCTTATCCGGGTCCGGGTCGCGGGGGCAGCATTCCAAGTCGGGCAGCACAGGCCATCTTCTCCCCGGCCAAGTCCACCAGCTCCTCAGCTGGGACGCCCAGGCGTTCCCAGGCCAAACTGAAGATGTATTTCCTCCAGCTTGTCCTGGGTCGACCTGGGGGCCTCCTGCCGGCAGGACATGCCCAGAACACCTCCCGAGGGAGGCGGCATCCTTACCAGATGCCCGAACCACCTCAACTGACTCCTTTCGATATGGAGGAGCAGCGACTCTACTCCGAGTCTCTCCCGGATGTCCGAGCTCCTCACCCTATCCCTAAGGCTGAGCCCGGCCACCCTGCGGAGGAAACTCATTTCAGCCGCTTGTATCCGCGATCTCGTTCTTTCAGTCATTACCCAAAGCTCATGACCATAGGTGAGGATTGGGACGTAGATCGACCGGTAAATCGAGAGCCTTGCTTTCTGGCTCAGCTCCTTCTTCACCACAACAGACCGGTTCAGCGTCCGCATCACTGCAGACGCTGCCCCAATCCGCCTGTCGATCTCCCGCTCCCTCCTTCCCTCACTCGTGAACAAGACCCCGAGATACTTGAACTCCTCCACTTGAGGCAGGACCTCTCTCCCGACCCGGAGTTGGCAATCCACCTTTTTCCGGTCAAGAACCATGGCCTCAGATTTGGAGGTGCTGATCCTCATCCTAGCCGCTTCACACTCGGCTGCGAACCTCCCCAGCAAGAGCTGAAGGTCAGAGCTCGATGAAGCTAGGAGGACCACATCATCCACAAAAAGCAGAGACAAGATTCTCCTGTCACCAAACTCAACACCCTCCACACCACGGCTGCACCTAGAAATCCTGTCCATAAAGGTTATGAACAGGACCGGTGACAAAGGGCAGCCCTGGCGGAGTCCAACCCTCACTGGGAACAGGTCCGACTTACTGCCGGCTATGCGGACCAGACTCACACTCCTCTGGTACAGGGACTGAATGGCCCTTAACAAAAGAGGTTTATCAGTTAAATAAAATTACTAGATGCTTTTGTTTTGTTTTTCAGGAAAATGTCTCATTTACAGAGGCGGTTCTGGGGGTCCAGGGTGCCCCCCCCCCAATGTTAGTCTAGAACAGGGGTAGTCAGATCACCATGCCAAAGGTCCAGATCAGCATACGAGACCCAGTCCTTGGTACCGGTGGGATGGGGGTGGGGGGGTGATGCTGCTTGCCTGTATGCAGCAGCAGCATCTCTTCCTGGAGCTGTGTGGGAGGGGCAGCGATGTAGGGGTCGTGTTCTGCACAAACGTCATTAGGAGTTGCCGCAGGTGCACGACTCACTTGGTGCCCCACCGCGCCCTCTTCCCCTGGACCGAGTTCCAAACCATGCACGTGTGGTCCAGGTCGGGGGGAGGGGGCGTGCCAGATGCCTAGCTTGTTACGGGGTCACATTAGCTCGTGACACTTCTCCCTAAATATGATCCCTTCCCCTGGACCAGGGACCAGGTCCTGGATTTGCTGCGCAGTCCTGGCCATTGGGTTTATGTCTGGTCTAGAACCTCCACTGCCCATTTGCATGGGGGGTGCAGCCAACCATTACGGGGTGCTTATAGGCACCTCTATCCTACGGTTCTGTTTCTAATGTGTACATGGATTGAACTTAGTGCAGTTTGATGGGATTCAACACAACCAAACAAAGGAACGCTCTCATGCACTTTATGAGACTATTCTTTATTGTGTAATTGAAAACTGACCTTTCACAAACTGGCATTGTTTAAAAATTTTATTGGACTTTCGAAACAACTGACTCACAGCTGCCAAAAAAACCAAACAACAGAAGCATAATGAAATATTAAAAATCAGGCTGGCAGCAGCCTGAGTAGCTCAGTGATCTGCAGAATGCATCGTCTTTATTGTGAATAAAATCTAAAACCAAATAAAATCTTCATTACTGTTTAACTATATAGAACTTTATTTGATACAATATTATTATTATTATTATTATTATTATTATTATTATTATTATTAATATTATTATTATTATTATTATTATTATTATTATTATTATTATTATTATTATTATTATTATTATCATTTAAACTTCCAGCAGGTAAGAGAAGAAAACACAATGTGTTTTGATCTTTGTCTCTGAACACTTTGTTTACTTGTTCAGGTTTGATGGAAGCTCCGGTGATTAGAGCTGCAGGCGTCCTGCTGTGCTCCTTCATGAGGAGACTCTCAGTGAAAGCAGTGATACCCACTTTGGATTCTGACCCACTCCTTCGTGAAACACTTGGACCTTCGCTGTCAGACAATACAAAACATTTTAAATCTGATGGTTTGTGACTCATTCAGTGAAAGTGATTTATATTTTCTCTCTTTTTGTCCTTTCAAGCTTTTGTCCATTTCTGTCATCTCTATCAGCTTTTTTCACAGATTCATGCCCTTATTGTACTTCTCAGTGACTTTGCAAAAAGGCAACAAGCAAGCTGTTGTGAGCTCTGACAGCCTGCACAAAACTCTTGTCTTTCAAATCACAATCACTCTTAGTGGAAAGATGCAATCAGAAATTAAGGTTTTCTGAATGTAGACTGAGGTGATGCGCCACAGCTCGTTTCATTTCATCAAATGTTCCAAACCCACAACGGTGCACCCTTCAGAAATCAGCGTCTTTGCAGGCTTGCTTCTCCTACTCAGAGCTCATTCATTTCCAAAATCTTCATTTAGCATTTATGTGCTTATTACATTTAATGGAACAAGTTAGCAGAAGCATGCAGAGTCGGACTGCTTTTAATCAGGAAACCTGCATGTAAACATCTGACAAAATCACCTTTACCAAACAAGAAGTGACTCATTCCTGATTCAGATCTCTATCAAAGCTTGATCAGTGAGATTTACTGATTTTAAACTCACGACATCGCAGTAAAAACACAGCAAAATGAAAAAGCTCACACATATTTTAACAGCTGGAAGCAGAAACAGATTTTTGTTTGAAAGTTTTCTCAAGTTTCTAAGCAAAGTTCCAGCTCCAGTAAAGTTTCCTCAGATGCAGTCGCTTTGAGCTAAAAGCCTTTTAATCTGAAAGATTTCCATATTTGTCATCTCAGAAAAACCCTCCACATTTACACTCCATTTAAATAAATATCAATGCAATTAGTAAGAATCTGTTTAGGAACCGTAGGATAGGGCTCGTTAACGTTTTGACCCGAGGAAGAACTGACCAGAAAAAGTTACAGCCTGAGAAAGTTCTTTAATCAGACTTTCCCTCTGGCTTTTTGCAGAGATATTGTTGGGATCGAGGCTAAAACCAGCTGGTAATAGCAGTACTCTTAAATTAACTAAATTACTTTTGGCTGCTTTTATGTATAAGAGAAACTAATCTACTTGAAATGCTCACATTTGTGTCAGTGACAGGATGTGAATAGCAGCCTCTAACTAATGCTCAGGATTCAAGGACTTTTATTGTCATTTCAGCACATGTCAAACATGAGATGGAACAAAATTTGTTTCCGTGGTCCCGGTTACAGCCCAGACAGTAAAATGAGCAAACAAGAATAATAATAAAATAATAATAAAAACAAGAAAGTAGTCAGTTTACAACAAAATGATAGCAGCAAAACAGTCATGTGTTCATGTCTTTCTTAACCAATAAACTCTCAAACGTTTGGGCTCTTTTGTTATTATGGATGGGAAGTCTGTTCTGTGACCAACAGGATAAAGCCTGTAGTTTAAAATGATAGTATGTTTCACCACAATATGAAAAGCCTCAGTTTGGAGAAAAAGACATTAGTTCTGATCCAGGGTGCGATTTATCACGGCGGATGGGATGGATTTACCCTGCCTCTGTTTTTGCTGTCTCCCCCTCTGGTCATTAATGTCTCACCCCTGGGGGGACAGGCTTCATGCACCTCTGACTGGTCTGCAGAATAGAAGTATGTCCAATAATCCGCTCAGCGCAGTCAGGAAGCAGGTGAGGGGACGTGACGAGGTGCAGTCCAGTGGAACACCGGTTAAAATATTAACGTTCATTATGAAATCATGAGAAAGGGAGAGAGAAATGAGGGGTTCACATAATTTTTTCATTGAGATACTCAGGGCAAAATTCTGGCACTTGATGTTTAATGTGCACCTCTTCGTGGAGGGTGAGTGTGTTTGGAATCTAGTTCTATGTGTGCGCGCTCACAGGGCAGCTCGTGCATGTCAACAAGCCTCCACAGCCATGAACGCTGAGAGCTCCTTCAGAGCGCACCACAACCGAAAGTGTAGTTATTCAGCATCTGGCCGAGCGATCGGGACCGCAAGAGACAGTTAATAAAGTAGAATATGCACCTGACATATTTGAGACTGCAGTTATGTAAATGATAATCTACTTTGAAACTAGCCATTAGCCTATCAATCTGATCAGAACTAGTGTCTATTTCTTCAAACTGAGGCTGTTTAATCATGATAACAGGTACAATATTAAATGTTCAAAACAAAAGATCCAAACTATCCTTTTGGGTTCTTAACACTGATAATAATAATAATAATAATAATACCTTTATTTAATCAGGCAAAACAGATTAAGAACAAATGTCTTATTTACAACTGTGGCCTGGCAAAAGACAATGTCTTTGTAGGGAGAAAGGAAAAGGGCTAGGGTTGATAGGGTTGATAGTTTTATTTTATACAGGAAATGATCACAAGTAATTTGGTACAACTTCTTACAAATTAAAGGTCATAAATTCCAGAGAGAGAGACACAAAAATGATGAATCTCACTGTAACAGCTCAGCTGAATGAATATTGGCCATATAAAATATATGTATGTTAGATTTTGTGGGTGAACTCCTCATTAGTTTTAGTTGGCCCAGTTTACAGCAGATCTGTCTTGTTTTATGACCACTGAACCAAAGAGGAGAAAGCTGTGCTCATAAATTACACTGTGGTGTGCTCCCTGCCTCTCTGCTCCAGTAAAAGTCAGACAGAAACAGGAGGGAGGTTTTTATTTCACAGCTAGATATTGTTCCAAGATAATATTGCTCATTGCAGCCTTGAGATTTCTTTTAATTGGAACACAGCAGCAGCTGCTTGGGTTTGGGGACCGTTATTGATGACCAAGCTGAAATTAAAAATCAATTCTATTTGTAAAACCGAAGTTTAGTTGTTAAATAAATGATTTCCTCCATCCAGCGTGGGTCTGACTGTTCCGATCTCCTCAGTGACTTAATTGATCCGGACTCCCAGGAGAGGGAACAGGCAGTCGGTAAAACATCTGGAAACAAATAAACAGCGGGACAAAACAATCCGTTATAGTCGACTCCCCGTTAATGAGTCACACGCCTGACGCTTGTGATTCATGTTCCTCTTTGAATCTTATGACTTCCCAGACCTTTCACCTCACCACTGCTCAGAGTGCAGTTTGTCTTCACATGATTTGCACTTTTCACCATTCTGCTGTCTCACATCGCTTTGAAAGTTCAAATGAGCATCCAAACAAATGCAAGTCAGAGTCAAGTCTATTAACTCTTCTTGATGATTCACTTCTTGTATAATTTTCTTCTTTTTTTGTTTGTATTTGCATCATTTGTTTTTTCTGTGGACGATAAAATAAAACCCATTTTAACGTTATTTCCCACAACAGGTCGACTTGTGTTTTATGTGCTCAGAAGGTGCTGATATAAAGTATTATTTGGTTTTTAGGGTTTCTATATTTCGTGCACTATTTTTTTTTTTAGCAAATATCATAAAATTGAGATTTATACTGACTTCAAAAATGGAATGTTTAACAAAGGAAAGCTTACATTTTTGGCTTCTTTAACAGCCATTCTTCTCAAGCTAAGAGTCCTTTTTCTAAAGGTTTAGGGGAAATAACATCCCTCCTCTTCTAGTTCCTAAAAACGATCCAATCTTTAGACGGTTCTGAAATAATTCAATTCTAACCTCAAATAAGAAAACACACAAAAGACTCCATCATGTTACTATGTACTAACAAAATAAAGCTAAATTGATAAAAACTGTGAAAATCTAAGTTAGCTCTTGCTGCTCCCATATCAAAGGCTCAGTATACACCAGGCAGTACCAGGCAGCTGCTGATCAGATGTATTGATTAACCAATCATCATCAGTGTGATCACCTCTATAAAAGCAGGAGTTTATGCTAACCAGAATAGCTCAGGAGACGTCCGGTGTGATTTCACACACTGAGGGAGGACAGAGACACCAAACGATGTCTGAGACGATGCAGCCCCCAGCTGGTCAACCCTCAGTATTACAAGGCAGCAGCTTTTATTTTGAAACACCAGTAACGTTTCATACTGGAGAATCTCAGAGACAGAGGCTTACAGCGTGCTATAGGCCGTGTTCCCAGTGTCTCTGAAGAATCAACAGTTCTCGCTCACAGATTCACTCCCCACTCCTCCCCTGTGGATGTCTGTGAACCCCATAGAGCAGCACATGAACCTGTATCCTACAGGTGATCAGCAGCTACAGGAAACATGCTTGATTCAGTCTGACATCAGTAACATTCCAATCCATGAGAACATTACTCCTGTAAGGCCTGTTTTATACTAACAGCTGAATGTTTTTTATTTATTTATTTTAAGCAGCTCTGTATAATGCTGACATATTATAACATGGCATGCTAATATGAAACATAAAACTTAGTCATACGTTTGTAATGATTTTTCTTTAAAATGTTTGGATTTAGACCTCTATATATAAACAGACACAGATTTTTTAGTGAAATCTTGATATTTTCAGTTAAAAATACTATTCTACCAGTTCATGTTACAAAATTCAAAGCAAACACTGCGATTAAATATGCTCTCTTGCCCTGTAAACGGTTAAATCAGAGTAACGGTACAGAAGAATGAATTTCAGTACTACAGTAGTTCTTTAAAAGACTTTCCAGTCCTGGAGCTTTTTTTTTTTAATCTACGTAATTAGATTTTCTCCACTACACCAGCTGATGTTTAATCAGTGACAAACATCTGTTAGTTATGACCTTTGATAGCTGAAGTGGGACTATTCATCTTGTTATAACAGTGTTCCCTGTCCTCTCAGAGTGGCCTGAGGCTCCGCCCATTAAGAGCCTAGTTCTGCTATAAGGGAGTCACTCCTTCCTACTGTCACCCTCCAATCAGCTGGTTTCTTTATAAAAGGACAATTTGATCCAATATCATTTCATAATAATCAATCAAAATGAATTACAATTGAATTGCATTTACTGCAATCAGTTGTCCTGATCTGGACTTGACATGATCTGGATTTGTTGCTTCGTTCATCCCTTTGAGATGACTAGTTTTGTGAATTGGAGCTTTAAGCTGAATTTAATTGGTGTCTAAACTTGTTCCTTGAGGACTGCCATCATTTATCTGCATTTTAGATGTTCCCTGCATGTATGCTTGATTTGAATCAGGTTTCTACAGGACTTGTGTACATGCTGAGGAGTTAATTCAACCGTGAGTCAGGTGTGTTGAAGCAGAGAACCTACGGGATAGTGGCCCAGGGTTAGAAACCACTGTTACAACGCAACTGTCTGCTGGGGAAAAAGAGGATTTCATCTTTCAGATGCCCATTATTTTTGACAAGTTCTGACATTTTCCTAGCTATTCTAAACCATTCTCAGCTGAAATTGCTCAGAAATAGCTTAAAGAAGTTAACATTTCTGCATCTCATATCTTTCTGTTGGGGTTTTAAAACATCTGAGAACCAAACCGAACCCACAGAAAGCCCATGGACCCACAATGCTCAATGGATCTAACTCTGGTGGAAACAATAGAGTGAAACAACATACTGAGAAATGCTGTGAGATGTATATGAGATCACTATTAACCCTAAAGTCCAGTTATCTTTTTATTTGTTAAACATTTGCATCACTTCTGCTGAGAAACAATGGTATATTCAAATTAATCTTTGCAAGGGGTTTTCCTGGTTAAATCTTAAATTTAAAAAAATCGCATTTTCTAAGGACAGGTTTATCCCAACCACATGATCTGATATTATCTTTGAAAGTTGGAGATTTCTTTCCAGCCTTAACCACAAAACCCATCAGAGGTTAAAAAGTACTGATGACTGCAGAAACTCTGTGGACCTCATTACATCAATCATAATACTGTTTAATGTATAATATCAGATATGTTGGTATAGTATTATAATGCACAAAATACAGAGTAATAAATGATCAGCTTGTGTTTTAGCTTGTTCACCCAGGAGAACTGAACTTGAAGCTGGAAGATGGTTAAGTTAGAGGAAACATGACATCGATCCCAGATCTGAGTTCTGACATTTGAGGTAAATGGAATGAAACATTCATTCAACCTGTGGTAGACCAGGTTCTGCACTCAGGCATCATGTTAAAGATAAAAATTAAATAACACAATCGCAAACTACTCCAAATAATACAAATCATTTAACTTTATTTTTATGTTTGTGTTTTCTCAAAAATGTGGATAAAGTCTCCTCAGGGTGCTGTTAAACAGAACCTTCCTTTTTTCTTAACCTCCCTTAATCTATTGCTCCCTGTCAGGACCTGACATGAGTATCAGTTAATTGGGAGTTTGACATGTAGTCACAGCTTGACTGCTCGTTGCACAAGAGCTGGCCTGAGATATATTGATAAAACTTTGTTGTTTTGGCCTTAGATGTTTAAACACATTCAGTACAAGTTAACACATGATGTGGGGCTTTTATATGCTCAGATGCCGAGTTGGTTGTCATTTTATAGACTTTTAAAACCTACGTTTTTTAAAACTAAAAGCTTTGTCAGTTTTACTTACCGATAATATGTATTTTATGTCGTCACACACGAGATCTGCCACCTATCTAGGAAATTTTGAAATTAACACTTTTGAGTCAACGTGCAGGAATGTTAAATGAGAAAAAGTATGACAACATGTTCAAAAGCATTACAAAGGTGAAATATAACTACAGCTGAAAAGCTGTTTATAATGGGTTATGTTTGTTTTGAATGGATTCAGTGTGCCCTTTTTTGTGCTTAGGGATATTATTATGGCTATTCAGACCACTTTGTTTATATTATGCCAAAAATAAAATAAAACATCAAGAAAAAATAAGAGGCACTCAATAATGAAAAAAACTAGCATGAATCATCAACAATATGCAAAAAGAAAATAGGCTAGAAATTAAAAGCCAAAAACACAAAAATGTGCTTGTGTGTATTAAATCCCCACAGGCATCAATATATTATTAAAATAACATTTTCTGATTGTTATAAGTACATTTTATCTACACACTTGTCATTCAAAGATGAATCTGTAGCACATTTCTGCCTCATAAAGGGATGTTTCAGTCATTTTTAAGTGGCATTCTCCCTGTCAGTAATCTACAGTCAGGTCCATACTCACCGATGATGACATCACTCAAAGTGATCAGAGTCTCTAAAAACCAGAAGTAGTCCTCTGACCAGAGCCATGGTCAGCTCAGGAGAGACACTGCTGCTGAACAGTACCAAACAAGTGGCAAATATTTGGCTATTTAAAACCACTCTTGGTCCAAACAGTCATATGGATGCATGAGAAAGCTATATTACCTGTTAATTCTGTTAAGCTTGTTTTTCCAAAACAATGTCTGAATTACTAATGAAAGTGCTGTTACACCAGCATAAACACCATAAACCAAATGGTGTCATGCAAAATTGTACAGGTTTATAGAATAACTTGTATTTTATGACACCTTTTAAGATAAGGATCACAAGGTGCTTTTACAATTATAAACAAATGAGACAATCATAAACAAGTCAGACAAACATACACAGAGAGCTGAAAACAAACATATGAACAGATGAGACTATAGAAACTTAGCTAATGTAAAGGCCAGTTTATTTTGAGCTGCTTTTTTGTCTTTTGTGTGGTTCAGATGAATAAAGTCCTATACGGCCTTAATTAACCATTTAAACCTTGAAAATTAAATATATTTTAAATGATTAAACTGTCCTTTGTATCTGTTTTATGAGGTTACTAAGAAATGCATGCCGAACACGTGTATGTGTATATGATGGAATAGCAATTAAAAACGCAAAAACTCGTCTTTTATTTTCTGTTCATCTGTTTTGACAAGTAAATGTAAAACATCTCAATTTGAAGTGAACCCATTGATTTCACATTTTATTTTGTTTTCTAATGTAGTATAGATATTTTGTGTAATAATCTTACATTTCCTTGAAAGAAAAGAACCATTATCTACGTCATCACGCTTTACGCCGGAGGCACGTGAGTGTGACTCGGCTGCAGTCAGCTTATAAAGTCGGTTATTTCTCGACAACAAGCCGAGTTGCTCAGTCATTGTAGGTTCGAGTCTGTGTTTCTGATTCAGTCACAATGAGGAGCTTGTTCCTGTGCGTGTTGGCGGCGTTAGCTTTGACTAACGACGCGCTGATTCGGTGAGTTTAAAGGGAAAATATGATGCTTATTTGGAGTTTTGTTTATAATGTTGTAGTTAATGCTAACGGTGTTAGCATCCAACTTGCACAATGTTTGGTCTGTTATTTAACACTACGACATGCAGACTGGTCATTCTTAACCCTTAATGTTGTTAAATGTTTGTGATAAAGTTCAGTAAAATAAGTTGGCTCCTTAAAATTTTCCGCTGTGAGCGTCATGTGATCCGCTGCAGCTCAGGTGACATGTTATTGCTAAACAAGCTAGCTTACACTCCCGTTACACCATATAGACTGTACATGTAATCATATATACAGTATTTGTGTGGCACACAATAGAGAGAAAAAAAAACTTTATAAACAATAAACGTTCTCTTCTTTTATTGTGGACAACCCAAGACACACCTCAGGTTTTTTGTTTTACCAACAGCCTGACTGTTAAGTTACAGTCCAGAAGAAAAGACAAAGTTTATAATGCCTTTATGGTTCTTTTTGTTTTATAACGAGTAATAGGTGTTTCTTATCATGTATAATAAACTTCTATATATAATTTGAATCTAACATATTCAGTATACAAACATTAAATCATTTAAAGGAACATGAAGGTTAGATTTGGGTATGGTTACCTTTGCTTGGCAGTTTGCCAGTAATGTCAGGAAAGCCAGAAATAACAAAGATGTTTTTTTTTTTTTTGCAGTTTATTATACTGAGACTGTTTACACAACTCATACAATATGATATTTAGCAAGATTTATACACTTTGAATGAATGAGCATCCAGTTTTGTTTTGTTTTTGATTATTTGTTTCGTTTTGCTCTGTTCTTTTTACCACCAAGTTTAGTGTTGACTCTTTATTTTTCAGAATAAACATTTTAGATCATGTATGAAGTTCTGAAAAGTAAAATGAAATTTTGGTGGGAAAATTTCCTCAGAAAAACATTGGGTTCTACAAATGTTGGGTAAAAGTAAAGACTATACGAAGAATTTCTTTCCTGCTGATTTTTTTGTCATTGTGTCAGAATCAAATCCTTTCTAGACTTAAACACTGAGCATGTTTGTCAGCTGCAAGGACAATAAAATGCTTTTCTAACAAGGTCACAAGTGATGGTAACATCTTCATTATCAGTATAATAAAAGATTAATCTTTGACTGAAGGAAAACAAACTTGCAGCTAAATGTTTTAGGAAATAACTAGCATAGTTAAATAATCATAACAAAGGGAGATTCTGTGGGATTTGATTGGAGTTCAACACTTTCTATAAGCTAATCTTTGGCCTCTTTTCGACTAGTATTTTAACAATAAAAGAACAAAATGTTATTTATTTCTGACACTGTTATTGATGTAACAACCCAAACACACCTCCATCAAGTGTCAACAATATTTAAAGAATACGCAGTCATTTGACCTGCTGTTTTGTTCAAACTGAACCACTAAATGTGTCCAAACACAGAAAAGCTTTTTGGACGGAGTGTGTTCTAATACGAGTGTTGTTAGTCAACCTAAACTGTAGATGGTTGAAGGTTTGACAAGACTAAATCTGATTTTATTTTTCCTGTTCAGAATTCCCTTAAAGAAATTCCGTTCAATCAGACGTGAGATGACCGACTCGGGGAAATCAGTTGAGGAACTTCTGGCTGACAAACATTCCCTGAAGTACAACCTGGGCTTTCCTGTCAGAAATGGACCCACTCCAGAAACACTGAAGAACTACCTTGATGTAAGCATCACTCTGAATTTCTGACCTGGGAATTCTTCAATCTCTCTTGAGATGTGAATCTCTGAGAGAAGCATAACAAAGGTCCTGTTGTGTAACGTCTCGGCTTGTTTCTGCAATGTTTTTTTCGGCAGGATGAAGGATTATACAGCTGGTACCCAGAAATGTTGATATAAAGTGTTCAATTCTAACAAAGAATGAGCCCCACCCCCGTCTGCCTGCTAATCCTCATCAGCTGACTGTTTGTTTACTTTGTTTCACACAACAAATGATCAGTGATCACATCAGCCTGTAGGTCGTAAATGTTGAAGAAGAGACGTAGATTTTAGTAGAAAACGTGAGACACAATCCTGTTGGTGTTTACAGACTGAGTAAGAGCTCTGCTCATGTTATTTCCTGTTTGTACTCATAGATCAGTATCAAAATGTTTTAGGCTGCAACAGCATTTGAGAAAAGCAAGAGGCACAGAGACATGAGTCAGAGATGAGTGTTCAGATTATTTATTTAGAAACAGGTATTTAAGAACTCTGACTACATTTTACAGTTTTAGATGTTGTTCTCAAACACGTCATGTTCAGTGTTCAGTAGTTGGATCTTTTTTTAGTGTTTCTCAGAAACAGCAGTCTGTGTAATCAGCCACAGGTGGCTGCTCATGGTTACCTGCCTCTTGACGTTTCACTGTCTCAGATTCCTAAATAATCCCTAATGTCTGATTTTAACTCATGCAGCTGCTATCCACTCAGTTTAGTGAATCTAACAGATTCTGCAGCTCATTTTATCAGAGAGAAGAGTTGCTGTTGAGTTGAGAAACACAACCCACATCCTGTAAAATGTTGACACATTTTTGACTAAACCTGAATTTATAACTGTCACAAAGGAGGATTTTTCTCTCCAGTATACTGCTGTTTGATGGTTGGCTTTTATTAGAAAATGACAAAAAGTATTGATGTTTAAATTTAAAAACCTGAACTGTTCTGGTTTATGTTTCTCTAACCAGGAAGTAAAGATAAATCATTTAAAACCACCATACGTTTATTTATTTCAGTTTTAATTTTTGTTTTGAAGCATTAAAATTGTAATGAAAATCACAATTAAAGTTAAATTCATCCACATTTTATTCTGAGTATCTGTAAGTCATAATTGTGTTTTAAAGCTTTTAAAAACTATTAACCTTTTAAAGGGCAAGTGAACATATTTAATCACTTTTGCATTAGCTCTATTTTGATTCTCAGCACAAACCTCAAATTTACAAAGTTTTAGGTTAAATAAAACCCAGCATGAATGCTTAAAATAAAACAATATTACATCAGAGAAACATAATTATAATAGCCTCAATAACACTCGGTGTATTTCAGTGAGTGCTTTTTTAAAGAGTTAAAGACTAAAGTCATTCATCTGCTGAACGTTTTGTTTAAACACTAAGATGTTTTGACTCGTGATTGTTTGAGATGGGTTTTTTCTAATATATATTGTCCTTAATTTATTTAAAGTACAGTAGCAACTGTGTCCTGTTTGCCTAAACCTTGATAAAACTGTTAGAGTTGCAACCTAAATGGAATATCAGTCAGCTGATTGTTTCCAGTTCTAGACAATATTTGCTTATTAATAAAACCTGTAACACTGAAAGTTGTAGACTGTGTAATAAGGCTGATGGAGGTCATTTTGTTTCTGCTTCATTAGTTTAAAAGCTTGATTGTGAGTGACAGTGAATTATTTTCTCACATGATTTAAGTCTCAAAACATGGAAGTCAAACTAAACACTTGCTCATAAATCCAGTCTCACTTCCTCTCTGCGTTTTGAGGTTCTGAGTCCTGAATGACTTGACAGAAACTGACTCCATTCAGCAACAGGCTGAGCAGTTTTCAGTCACATGAGGAAGTTTGATTCAGGTTGTGAATGTGTCGACTAATGGTTTCCTCCAAAAGCAGCTGATTTATTGATGTGACTCGGTAATAATTTGACCTTTTGTTCTTGTAACTTTAGCTGACATTACAGCTGTGAAGCTGATTCATCAATAAGACCAGGACAGACTGGATTTTCTAACTGGCTTCAACTGGTTGTTGTTGCTGTTAAATAATGAAATCTGACTGAACTCTTTCTGAGTGCTCCAGAATGATCTGACGGTATGTTGTGTTTGTGACCAGGCTCAGTATTATGGAGAGATCGGTTTGGGCACTCCCCCTCAGATCTTCACCGTGGTGTTTGATACAGGCTCCTCCAACCTGTGGGTTCCCTCCATTCACTGCTCTCTGCTGGACATCGCCTGCTGTAAGTCCAGTTAGCTCAGAAACTCTCAGCTCCAATGGTTCTGTCAGATTTAACTCATCTGTCTCTGATGTCATCTTTTCAGTACTTCACCACAAATACAACTCTGCTAAATCCAGCACTTATGTGAAGAACGGCACTGCGTTTGCTATCCAGTATGGATCTGGCAGTTTATCAGGATACCTCAGTCAGGATACATGCACTGTAAGCTTCATGCATGTATTAAACCCATAAACTGTAGTTGCTTAAATGTTTAACTCCTTATTTCTGCATTTGTAGATTGGAGACATTGCTGTGGAGAAGCAGCTTTTTGGTGAAGCCATCAAACAGCCCGGCGTGACCTTCATCGCAGCCAAGTTCGACGGGATCCTCGGCATGGCTTACCCGAGGATCTCTGTGGACGGGGTGGTTCCAGTGTTTGACAACATCATGAGCCAGAAGAAGGTGGAGAAGAACGTTTTCTCCTTCTACCTGAACAGGTGAGTCGGAGCTCTTCATCTTCATAAACCCAATGTTCACTAAAGGCCTTTGAAGACAGAGTTTTATTATTGATTTCATTATCAGAAGTAGGATTTGACAAACCAGTTCTCATCTTTTATGGCTACATAAATATAGAGATGCAGAATGTAAAGACTTGTGGTAAATTATTGTGAAACAGTTTGGAAGTGAAAGTATTTTTTATTGATCACAAGATGCATTCTGTACTAAAGTTCAGACAGCATTGATTCAGTGGGAGTCAGACAGCTGAGAGCTGTGTTTCTTGTTTGATATAAAGTCAGATGATCCATGAAGGAAAATGTGGTGAAACCTGTCACACAGCTCTGAGTCATTACTTCATTTTTTACTCGTACTGTAAAGTTTCTAAATTACCCTGCATTCACTACCTGAAGCACACAGCTTCTCTACCCAAAATCCTATGGTTGAACCCCTAACTGTTTAACTATTGACAAAGGTGAAAGTTACCTGCCAGGGTGAGATCCTGGATGAGCCCCCAGCTGTTCCACTGATTAACGAAATTCTTGTGTGTGAACTCTGTCAGGCAGTTTTTGTCACATGACTGAGTGATTTGACAAATTAATTTGAAAAGACAAACTGAGGGAAACGGTTTCAGATTAAGGTTCAGAATTTTAAAGAAAAGCTGCACACATGTAAACAATGTCTTTGTTGTTGTTATTAGTATTAGTAATATTTTAATAAACATTTACTGTAAATTAGTTTTTAAAAGTAGCAAATAGAATGTTTCTGGTGTTTTTCCACTGGTGTTCATGTGTGACTCAGCAGGTGTTAAAAGTCACACATCAGAAGATAAAACCAAACACATGGAGGTTTCTCAGACGTTTAATCACACCTGGAATACCTTCTTAGACCTAAAAACTGTTGCATTGTGGGTAATTTAAAAAAAATCTTGTGAAAAGGCGTAATGAAGCTGAATCCACTGTGTTGATTAAATGCATAAATCTCTGCTTCACTTTAAATGTGTTTTAGGTGTTTGATAAATGAGATTATTGTTGGGTTTTATTTTTTGTCTCAACAGAAACCCAGACACTCAGCCTGGTGGTGAGCTGCTGCTGGGAGGAACCGACCCAAAATACTACACTGGTGACTTCCACTACGTCAACATCACCCGTCAGGCCTACTGGCAGATCCACATGGACGGGTAAAAACTTTACCTTTACGCATACCTTACATACAAATTGCAAAGATTTACTTTGAACTCATCTTGTTGATTTTAGTCTTTTTTTGTTGTTTGTTTTATTTGTTTCATTAAGGTTTTATTTTGTAGTAAATTCTCAGTTGCTCACAAGAGCAAATTTGTTTAAAGTGAACTTCAGTCCACAAAAACAGAAATATGAATAAATAATTAAAAGATGGTGGATAAAGCTGCATAAATCTGATTTAATGAAGAACTGAAACACAGTAAAATTATCAGATGGGGAGAAGAAACCTTCTAATGACTCTGAGAAGAAACTAAAAGGAAAGAAAACATTGGAGATAATTGCAAAAACGTCATAGTCTCATTTGAATCAAACACCAGACCTCTGACCATTCACAGATGGAGCAAATCAATAAATTCACTCGGTTCATCCCAACATGTGCACCTGAAGGATCCTATTTACATGTTTCTGATATCACAGCTCACCTTCACCTGTTTGTCATGTGGTCATCTTGTTGTTGGGATTGTGTGACAGGATGGCCGTCGGCAGCCAGCTGAGTCTGTGTAAAGGAGGCTGTGAAGCCATAGTGGACACTGGGACGTCTCTGATCACCGGTCCCTCAGCGGAGGTCAAGGCCCTGCAGAAGGCCATTGGAGCTATTCCACTCATCCAGGGAGAGGTGAGACCTGCCTGATCTCAGAACCTTTACTGAATGATGTTGATGGAGCTTCTAATTTATTCAGAACATCCTATGAGTAACAAAGTGGAGAAGAAGAAAAAATTAACTTGCCTTTTACTTTTAGGATTGCTTCACTGAGTGACTTTAAAAAATGCACACATCCATGAGACAGTTCGCCTATAACATTGTTTAAGTTACACTTCTGAAGTGCAGAGACAAATTAGATTAAAAATATTTTAGAATATTTACATAAGCTTTAGTGATTTAGCAGATTAATAAAAACAAAAAACCTCCTGATGTTAAAGAAATAGTTGTTGATTCAGCTGCTTTAATTACCTGCTTTTAATTTGTTTGTGTTTCAGTACATGGTGGACTGTAATAAGGTCCCATCACTGCCAGTCATCACCTTCACCATTGGCGGACAGACTTACAGCCTGACTGGAGACCAGTATATCCTCAAGGTGAGACTGTGCTGGACATCCAGCAGGGGGTGACAGTTTGTCTGCTCCTGATCCAACAAAACAGCTCTGATTCTGTCACAAAACCGAACAAGTGCAGCTTTGATTCAGTCTGCAAAACTTTAGGTTACCGTCGTAACCCTGGTTCTCAGAGTAGCATGAGTGAGATGTCTCACTATGGGATACTCCTCCCACGTATTCCTCAGAAGCACCCATCACATTATGCCAATCCTGATTGGCTGGTGATCGTGATGCCTGCATCACTTACTGGTTAAATAGCGTGCGCTACCACATATCATTCGAATTATGCATCTCTTCTCACCTCACCTGTGCAAGAAGGGTTGTCTGCAGGGCCTGGTTCGTGTAGGCCGAGGCCAGGGCAATTGCTCCCACTCCTAGGGAAAGATCTAGTCCTGTCCATGTAGATGTGCAGGGCGCGGACCGGACAGAGCCTCTTCAACCACCCATCCTCAAGTGAGGGAGAGGGCAGTGCAGAAAAGGCCATAATCACCATGGGGAAAAAGGAACCCACCACCTTTAAGCACGATGGCAGGGTTGAGTTGCAAAGACACCCTGACATCCCCAAGAGCAAACTTGGTGCAAGAGTAAGTATGTAAAGTTTATTTTTTTAGCACTTTTCACAGAAAAAAAGTCACAAAGTGATCTTATATCTGGTCTTTGGAACTGCTAGAAGATTCTGGTCTGTGGACCTGAGAGTTCGGGTTGGAGCGTACGGCTTTATCAGTTCAGTAACATAAAGAGGAGCTTGATCATGTAGGGCCCTGAAAGTTAGTCAGGATTTTAAAATGAATTCTACATTTAAGAGGTAACCAGTGCAGAGACCTCAGAATAGGAGTGATGTGATCTTTTCTGTTTGCTCCAGTGAGGAGCCTCGCTGCAGAGTTCTGGACCAACTGAAGGCCATAAAGGGCTTTTTGGTTCAAACGTGTGAAAAGTGTGTTACAGTAATCTAGACGGGAGGAGATAAAAGCATGAAGAACCATTTCCAGTTCAGGTTTTGAAAAACAGAAGTGGACCCCAAACGGAGCCTTGGGTACCCCACAAAACAGATCAGTTGTATCTGACATGATATGGTTTATACGAACACTGAAACTTTAGACCGAGGGAGGGAGTGAAAGTTGAGTATGCCAGAGAAATGAAGATAAATTGGTGCAAACTGTAGCCTGTAACCCATGTTATTTTCTGCTGAATCCAAGTAGAAGTCATCAGAGCAGCCCATCTCTCCCTGCAGAGAGAGAGAAGCCACTGTGCTGCAGCTCTACCCAGCATCTAAAAGTTGTCCTCTAGGACCATCTAGTGGCAGAGCATGAGAGGTGCACATGCACAGCACTAAATGTGCAAGGCATTTGTGCACTCACAGGGTCTGTGGTTAACCGCCGCCCATGGGCGTAAATCCCGGAGGGGACAGGGGGGACATGCCGCCCCTAACAAAGTTGTCCCCTCCAAAATCCCATCAAACACAAATCATATTTTATTTACATATTACAGTAACATCAGTTGAAAGCATAATACAGTACAAGTTGTGCTACTTAAAAACAAACTTTAGGATTTAAAACTCCTTGAAAGTTTCCAATCCCCCCCTTACAGTGATTTGGTATGGTTCGTTTCCCTGATGGAAAGGGCTGCTCCACTCCTCACTCAGACACAGGTAGAGCTGGTGAGGACGAAGTGAAGGAGTTCATTTAAAGTTTTCATGCATTAGAATATTTAGTGACCGGTTAAGAAGTTATTGTTTCACTTGTTCAACAAGCTCCTCCATAACATGAAAAGCTACATTTCAGCTGCTTTGTGTGAAGTCTGCTGGCCCGTTTAACACAAACACAGCAGCTTGTTCACCCTGTAAGAGTCGATGCCCGCACCACCATTGGATGTTTCGTTGATTTTGACAAAACCAAAGCACTTTTTTCTTGCCCCACACCTCTGTTGCATGGAGGCCAGAATGGAACCAAACACACTGTCAAGGACTATCAGCATGTCCAAAATGTCCTTTACACAGTCTGACAGGTCCTGCAGCACCATCATCCCCATGAAGTTTCCTGTAGCCTGTACCACGCAACGCTGCATGTGGAGGATAATGTCCGTAAGCACGGTTATCTCCTCCCACATCTCTTAGAGTCAGGCTGGTGGCCATGTCTTCACACATCTCGGCCTGGTACGCCGAGAGCATGGAGGAGACATTCAGCACCCTGACGGCAACATTTGCAGCTTTGTAGGCCCTCTCGGTCAGCCCGGACAGGAAACTGGTCAGTTTTAGATCACAGTGTGGGACTCCTGGAGGATGTCGTTGACAGCCTCGGAAGCAGGTGGGCTGCAACTAATAGTTCCATGGGGGGTATGCGGTGCAGTCCAAGCCTCTCCTTGCCCTCAAAGTCCAGTTAGGAAGCACTCGGTATCTGGGTCCTTCTGCTGATTGGGCATTCCTTCCATGAGATGGTGACGACCTCCAGCAGCTCTGGGAAGAGGGGAAGCGGCTGCTTTGTCACCCTCGTGGCCTGAGGCAATTTTTTCCTGTCATGCCAAGACATAGCTATCTTAGCTATGACTGCAGGCCAGGAAATGTTTAGCCCAGATGCAGGGTGTTGGCACACTGCATGTCCAGGCTAGCCAAGGGTGAAGCTGCCATCTGGAGGAGCTGGTAGAGCGCCAGGCTTTGCAGCTTGAGAACCAGGGACAAAAAAGATATCTGAGATCACCTCATTGTCATCATCATATATACCAGTCTATGGTCAGGTAAACTATACTGCTGACTAGAGCTCAGAATATTTCAACAACTCATGATTCAATTTGATTCCGGTTTTTGGGGTGACGATTTGATTCTGAATCGATTTTTTTTTTTTGATCCTATGAAATTTTTGATTCGTGATTCTCAATCCAAATCGATTCTCGAGCCACATTTGATTTGCTCTTAGTAACAAAGGGTTCCAATTCCAGGATGAACTACTTGTCTCTAAGTTAGAAAGAGCTATGAGAAATTGTTCTATTACTTTAAAGTAAACCTGATTGTGATTAATCATGAGCTGCATGGTGGCGCAGTTGGTTAGCACTGTTGCCTAGCAGCAAGAAGGACACGTTTCAAATCCCATCTGTGACGTTTCTGCGTGGAGTTGTTTCCCCCACAGATCACAACATGTCCTATAGATGTATGTAATAAACACAATCATAATAAAACTCAACTTTACAAGGTACAATCAAGTGATTCTAAAATGTTAAATGTACAAAGGTGATCTTTCGACAGAGGAAAATTTTATTTCTGCTTATCTTGTAAACTTTAACATTTCTTTATAGTTACTTAATAGTAGCTTTGAAAGTGAGGCAGGCAAATACTTTTCAAGTTTGTGGCAGCAACGTTTAACATTTGATTCCTCAACCAGCAACTCCTTTCTCAGATTAAACCATTGACATGTTTTTATTTACTAAACCATTCTTGGTTTCCTCCCATCAAACCTACAGAACTACATCCTCCAAAAGGAGGTTTTTGAATGATGCTGTGTGGTAGCACAAGCTATTTAACGGGTGAGTGACGTAGGCATCATGGTCACTAGCCAATCAGGATTGGCGTAGTGACATGGGTGCTTCTGAGGAATACACAGGATGGGGCGTATCCCAGAGTTGGACATCAAAACGAATGCTATGAATGAGAACCAAGAGGAGACTGGTTTGTTGTCTGACAAAGAAGAGTTTTCCAGAATTTTCTATTAGTTGAGTCACACAAAGTCATTTTGTGCTCATGGTCTTGCAGGTGAAACAAGCTGGAAAGCAGATCTGTCTAAGTGGCTTCATGGCTCTAGACATCCCTCCCCCTGCTGGGCCGCTGTGGATTCTGGGAGATGTGTTCATCGGTCAGTACTACACCATGTTTGACCGTGACAACAACAGGGTGGGCTTTGCTACGTCCAAGTAAACACATCCTGCAACTGGACCACAAGTTCTAAAGCAGCTCTCTAAATCTGAGCTGCATGATTTCCTGTTGCTTTGCAATCAAAATGTATCTAGCAATAGACTTTGTGTAGAAACACATGCACTGAAGAGTTTGAACAATTTCTGATAAAGTGTGGAACAGATTGGGGGATTTGATGGGTTGTGTTACTGTTTATGATCAGCTGAGTGTGGGTAGTGCTTTTTTAAAAACATCCAAGTAATCTTTTTGCTTTTTAAATCAGGGATTTGTTTTCAAGAACTTTTATTTAGTTTTTTAGTTGGAAGCTGGTCCTACTACTACTGATGTTTTCTTTAGTGATTGGGATCAATTAGAACAGTTTTAAGTAGGGGTGCAACGGATCATCATTGATCCGTACGGTTCACCCTCCACGGTTCGGAACGCACGTGGTTTGCGGAAAATGCGACGTTCTTGCGTCGCTAAATCATTCCCGACTTTCTGTGCGTGCGCACTCTGAATCTGCAGATAATTCCCCTCTGAGAAAGGCATTCATTTTGCCATCACGTATAGAGGTTCAGTCTGTTTGATTCAGCCGTTTTAGTTGACCAGATAAGGATCCCTGATCGATTCTGATCAAGCCTCTGTTGCGCGCGAGTGCACGCGCAGCAGCTGATTCCTCCGTCTCTCTCTCTGTCAGCTGGAATCCTTCTGATAGACAAACCAGATTCACCTATTTTTGTCTGACATAACGTGTTACGTTGGGCTTTTATACGAGCTAATGAACGTTAATATTATAACTGGAGTTCAGTCAGGAGGCACAGAACAGCGCCTTGTGCGTCACGCCCCTCTGCCTGCCCCCCCCAGCTGTGACCGCTAGTTTGACAGAAGCAGGTCTGTGACCCCTGAGAGGTAGATATAGTCTATCTCCCCTATTAATTAGTATTAATATGATTCAAAACTGTATTGAAGCATTGGATTGACATCTTGAGTTAAATATTGTTATTTTTTATGAGGATTGAGCAGAAACTGTTGCTCAGTGTTTTATAAAATAATGAGAGAGCAAAGTTTTTTGTCTTTTCTTTTTCTTTATGCTGATCCAAAAATTGATTCGAACCGTGACACAAATCCGTGAACCGATCCAATCCGTGAGTTTTCTGATCCGTTGCACCCCTAGTTTTAAGTGTCTTGTTTTGTGTTCTGTTGCCATTTCTAATGACAGAAACTTTCAGCAGCAGTGAAATTATTTTAATCTTGTTTTTTTTTTTTTTGTCCTGATAAAAAACTGAAATGTTGAGTTTAGTCATTGTGGTCTTAGAGGGGATTGTGATTATTTTTCACTTTGACTTTCTGGAGTCTCATCTAGATTTCTCTTGACTTCATGAAGATGAGACTGCATACAACCTGCTGTTTTCCATCAGGGATGCTGTCAATTAAACAAGATGCATTAAAGTGAAAAGTTCTTAAGTTTTTTTTCCTGGACATTTGTCACTTTACATGCGTCAGTCATTCACATACTGATGGAGCTACAGAGGCGAAGCGACTACGGTAGACACAGAGGCACCACCAGCAGGCAATGAGGGTAAAGTGTCTTGTTCAATGACAAAGTAACGCAGCCGGAGCAGGGATTTGATCCTGCAACCCTTCAGTTGGAAGACCAATGCCGTAACCACTGAGCTACTGCCTCTGTTGTGATACATGTTCCCATCCATCCTCTCCTCAATACAGTGCATCCGTCCTTTCCCCAGTGCAGAAAAACACCCTCAAAGCATGACGTGTCCTGGATGGTGTTCTTAGGATTGTTCTGTCTGTTAGGAAGTGTTTTGTCCTGCACAGAGCTCACACACCTCATTTCTCTTCATCAGTGGCCATAAGACAATATGCATAATAACTGGTGCTGTCCTGAGATTAAAACAGCTGAGATATTAATGATTATGATTTGTAATTCATCTTTTTTGGTGGTTTCATTCATTACATTATTGTGTCAGATCAATAGATTGATATATGACCAAAAAAAAAAGACTTAATGAAGGCATTTATTGTGTTTAACAGACTTGAACAAATGCAGTCCCAGTGCTGCTGCAACCTTTACTTTCATAATTGGACACAGTTTGCAACAGCTCTGTTAACCCCTCACCTTCCACCAGACATGGACTGGCTATCCGGCCAATGCCCGGTGGGCTGATGGTAACCGTGGGGCGGCGCAGCCCATGATCTGATCATTTGAATTTGCACTTCCTGTGGCGGGCACAGCTAAGGAGCGTTCAAATGGTCATGGATGCTCAGTGACACATCTGCACTTACAGCGCCTCAGTCAATGTGTTTTCTGGCAAAGCGTTCAACAGTTATTCAGTTCAATGACCTTACCCATCTCCTCTCAATAGATAGCACTCCAATGTTGCTGAAAGCTGAATTGCAGGCCTTCGAACTCATGTCCAAGTTCTCCATTATGCAAAGTTCCTGCAAAAAAGTTATATCAGTTACTCATAATTTCACTAAAGATATAAAGTAAACTTGACTAGACTTCAAATGTGTTTAATTTGAAAGAAATCCTGATTTATTTTTCTTTAAAAATTGTAGAGATATAGACAATTCAGTTCAAATGAGCGTGGACAGTCGGCAGGGGCTCAGAAGAACCGCTACTCCTTCATATTGAGAAGAGCCAGCTGAAGTAGTTCAGTCCGCCTGTTAGGATGCCTCCGTGGGGAGGTGGTCTGGGCATGCCCTGCCTGCAGTAGGCCCCCGGGTCAACCCAGGACACGTTAGAGAAAGAACATCTCCAATCTGGCCTGGGAACATCTTGGGATCCTGCTGGAGACGGTGGAGGTGGAGGGGGGAGAGCAGTCTGGAATTCTTTCCTTGGAGTGCTGCCCCTGAGACCTGGACCTGGATATGAGGGAGAAGGTGAGGCAAGTTCAAAAAAACGTATTTTCCCTTTAGGCTATTAGTCTTTCCTCCCTATGAGTCAAAGAATAAATCGACTGATGGACTGGCAAATGAATGATACATGGATTCATTGTGAGTGTCACCGGCAAGATTGAATCTGCCCACTGCACCTGGGACTAAACATCAATCAGCTACATGTTGAAGAGGTTCATGTGAGTGACCACAGCTGTGTTTTCTTTAAGATTCAGTCTAATGTTGATCCTGTCCCTCACAAACTGAGTTCAGAAAGACGCATCATTAATCAGTCAGCAGTTGATGGTTTTTCTGTAATGTTTGATAGAAACTTAGTTCATGGTGAAGATGCAAACTCCTTCATCCAGTCATTTAATCAGCAGTGTTCTACTATCTTAGATAAAGTAGCTCCAGTTAAACAAACAGTATCTCATAGAAGGACATGTCATAAAGCTGAGAGGCTTTGGAAATCAACAAAGATGGAAATTCACCGACTGTACCTTAAGGAATTGATAACATCTTTAAATGAAATGGTTAAAAACTCCAGAGTTGTTTAATTCTCTCAACTAATTTCCTCAAATAAAAACTCCAAAGTTCTGTTTGACACGATCAATCAGATAGTTTCACCTAAAACGCCCCAAATCCCTGTGTTCTCAAGGTCTGATTGTAACAACTTCCTTTCATTCTTTGAGAACAAAATTAGAAACATCAGGTCAGGTTTCTCACCCCCATCTGCTCCCTACTCTCCCATCCACCCTCCTCCTTTCCATACCTGGTCCTTCTTCACACCTGTTCACTTTCAGGACATCTGTCTCATTCTTAAAAAACATGAAACAATCTTCAAGCCCTGTTGATATTCTCCCAACCTCTTTGCTTCTTAAAGCTTTTGACCTAGTTGGCCCATGCATTGTGGATTTTATTAATCTATCCCTCCAAACCGGCTCCGTCCCCTCCATCTTTAAACACGCTGTTATTGAACTCATCCTTAAAAAACCCAGTCTGGACTCCTCTCAGCCAAATAACTACAGGCCCATTTCCAAACTGAGCTATATCTCTAAACTTTTAGAAAGAGTTGTGGCTGATCAGCTGGTCTCTTTTCTGGAACAACACAACGTTTTTGATAAATTCCAATCTGGTTTCCGTAAAAAACATTCAACAGAAACAGCTTTACTCAAAGTATCCAGTGACATCATGATGGCAGCAGACTCCACTTCTCTCCAAGAAAACCAGCAGGGACAGACTGATATTCTGCTAAAGGTCATTTTCTCTGATTGTCTGGAGCATCTGGACAAAAGATTGTCTGGAGAAGAAAAGGTGAGCGTTCCTATCAGTCCTTTGTCCTGATAACAGTAAAACACTTAAGCCATGTTTCCATTGCAGGGTTCGGTACCGTTTGGTGCGGGTCGGAGAGCTATTTTATCTGTTTCCATTGTAAAACCGGTCCATACAACTGATCCGTACCGCTCCATTCATGATCCATGAACGGTCCTCCTCAGTGGGTACGGTTAGGGCGGAGCTGTGGCGTTAAAACAACACAGTCCACTGATCACCTTCTTGTGATAAGAAAAACAAACTCTGGAGTGGCTTATATTTTATTATTACTATAGTGAGAAGTTATTTTATTAAGATAAAAACAATCCGTCCTGTAACGCTGGACTCACGGTCCGCGGTTGGACCCGGTCGGTCGAGCCGCAGACCGTGAGTCCAGCCTTACAGGACCACGAGGAGACGGGTCTGGGTCGGTGAATCCAGTCGCGGTGAATGAGTATTTTGACCACATCATCCTCTTTATGCATGTTGTCTTACTCCAAGCTGTATAGGCTCGAAAGCCTACTACCAATTAAGCATATCAGGTGATGTGCATCTCTGTAATGAGAAGGGGTGTGGTCTAATGACAACACCCTATATCAGGTGTGTATAATTATTAGGCAACTTCCTTTCCTTTGGCAAAATGGGTCAAAAGAAGGACTTGACAGGCTCAGAAAAGTCAAAAATAGTGAGATATCTTGCAGAGGGATGCAGTACACTTAAAATTGCAAAGCTTCTGAAGCGTGATCATCGAACAATCAAGCGTTTCATTCAAAATAGTCAACAGGGTCGCAAGAAGCGTGTGGAAAAACCAAGGCGCAAAACAACTGCCCATGAACTGAGAAGAGTCAAGCATGCAGCTGCCAAGATGCCACTTGCCACCAGTTTGGCCATATTTCAGAGCTGCAACATCACTGGAGTGCCCAAAAGCACAATGTGTGCAATACTCAGAGACATGGCCAAGGTAAGAACGGCTGAAAGACGACCACCACTGAACAAGACACACAAGCTGAAACGTCAGGACTGGGCCAAGAAATATCAAGACTGATTTTTCTAAGGTTTTATGGACTGATGAAATGAGAGTGAGTCTTGATGGGCCAGATGGATGGGCCCGTGGCTGGACTGGTAAAGGGCAGAGAGCTCCAGTCCGACTCAGACGCCGCCAGCAAGGTGGAGGTGGAGTACTCGTTTGGGCTGGTATCATCAAAGATGAGCTTGTGGGGCCTTTTCGGGTTGAGGATGGAGTCGAGCTCAACTCCCAGTCCTACTGCCAGTTTCTGGAAGACACCTTCTTCAAGCAGTGGTACAGGAAGAAGTCTGCATCCTTCAAGAAAAACATGATTTTCATGCAGGACAATGCTCCATCACACGCGT
>SSNR01000623.1:220198-235441 GCA_006937965.1 Callopanchax toddi | reverse complement strand
CCCCCCCCCCCCCCCGATATTCTACCTGCCCCCCTTAGTGGGGCTGGCTAGATCCGGCCCTGTTGTGATAGCTTCTCAGCTATCAGCTCCAGCGCAGGATAATATTTTGTCACTTAAAGCTGAAGTAAACATCATATTCTCACCCTGGCAAGAGTTAGCATGACATCACTCTTCTTGGTTTTAGCATCTCCAAAGTGATGAAGGTTGAAGGCACACAGATTCTGAACTCTGACCCCCACTGAGCATCACTCACACCCAGCAGGAAGGACAGGAGGAGGAGGGAGACGGACTTCATCCTACAGCTGCAAACAAACCATAAAAATAAGAGTTTTATTTATGATAGTAAGGTCCCACTGAGACATGGGACCTTACTATCACATGAGACTTGTCATTTAGTCCTGGTTGAGATGGAGGCAGAAATACAAGCAAAAAAAAAAAAGGATTTTGTGAAATAGAAAGAAAGAAAAACATAAAAACCTGAAGCCACACAAGTCTATAAGGATTTATTTAAACAGTTTGTTAGCAGAAAAACATTAAAATATTCACGTGTGCCTGAAAATAAATGAATCTTTCTGAGTTTTACTGGAAGAAAAACATGAATAAACTACTTTTATAAACCTCAGATGATTTAAGGTACCTGTGTATGTTTGAGACTCTTATTGTGAAGGACTTTTGAGTCCTGGAAGTATTGTTGTGACTTTTTTCTTGACATTTACATTCAACAGCTATGGCTATAATGGATCTAACAGACAAAATATCAACAGCAATAGACAATAAAAATTACTTCATTAGTGTATTTATTGATTTAAAGAAAGCATTTGACGTCATTGATCATTCAAAGTTACTTCAAAAACTCTATCAGTACGGAATAAGAGGGGTGGCACATCAATGGGTTAAAAGTTATTTGGAAAATAGGAAACAATTTGTACAGATAAATAATATTAAATCAGAACTGAGTGGTATTACTTGTGGAGTGCCACAAGGGTCGGTCCTTGGACCTAAACTGTTCATACTGTTTATTAATGATATTGTCAATGTATCTAAGCTTCTTGGTACAGTTCTATTCGCTGATGATACTACATTGTTTTTTTCAGGGTCAGATATAAATACAGTAACTCAAGTGATAAATAATGAACTGATAAAAATAAAAAAATGGTTTGATATAAATAGATTGTCACTGATCGGTCGGGCATCTGGTAAGGATGCCTCCTGGACGCCTCCCTCGGGAGGTGTTCTGGGCATGTCCTGCCGGCAGGAGGCCCCCAGGTCGACCCAGGACAAGCTGGAGGAAATACATCTTCAGTTTGGCCTGGGAACGCCTGGGCGTCCCAGCTGAGGAGCTGGTGGACTTGGCCGGGGAGAAGGTGGCCTGGGCTGCCCGACTTGGAATGCTGCCCCCGCGACCCGGACCCGGATAAGCGGAAGAAGGCGAGGCGAGGCGAGGCGAGATTGTCACTGAATTTAAACAAAACAAATTTTATATTGTTTAACGACAGAAAGAACAACGAGGTATCATTGCAGTTGGATGGGATAGAAATTCAAAGAGTAAAGGAAACTAAATTTCTAGGAATTCTGTTTGATGAAGGTCTGACCTGGAGGCCACATGTTGGTTACATAAAGGGTAAAATTTCCAAAGCCATAGCAGTATTACATAGGGTCAAGTTTTTGTTGAATGGTTCTGGTTTGTTAACATTATACAACTCACTGATAGTACCTTACTTAACTTATTGTGTAGAAACCTGGGGATCAGTATACAAAACCCACACACAACCTCTGTTTATTTTACAAAAAAGAGCATTGAGAATTATTAATAATAATCATAGTAGAGATCCCTCGAATCCATTATTCATTAAAGATAAAATACTGAAATTTCATGACTTGGTGGATTGGAAAATATTACAAATAATGTATAAAGCAAATACAAATACATTACCAATAAATATTCAAAAAATGTCTGTAAAGAGAATAAGTGTGTACATGTTAAAAGGAACTGATGTCTTTAAAAGGTTTAGATTTAGAACAACAATTAGGGAACGTTGTATTTCTGTAAAGGGTGTGAAACTGTGGAATGAACTTAACAGGGAACTGAAACAAGCAAAATCACTAAATATGTTTAAAATATGCATCAAATCTAGTGTAATATGTAAATATCAGAATGTAAAATAATTGTGTGTTTTATTTGTTTTTGATCAAATGTGAAAATTAGAGCAGGATGGTGTTGCATCTGTGTGTCTGAAAACTCAAAGTAAGAATGTATTTTATTTTTGTGACAAAAGGGGCAGAAATTATAAGATTATTTCTTCTATCTGTTCCTTTTCATTCTAATTTGATGTAATGTACATTTTGATTTATTTTTTATTTTTTGAATGAAATAAACCTTTTTAAATAAAATTAAAAAAAATAAAAATTAAACATGAATCTCTCTTTTTCCCCTCAGATGTCCTGATGTGCAGCTGTAAAGGAGGCGAATATCATTCGCTTTCCGCGCAATAACATGAGCTAAACAGCGCCCTCTAACGGGCAGAAATTGCAACCCTGGGCGAAGCGATTCGTGTGAACATTCTCGCGAGATTTCTATTCTTTCTCGTCCAGCATGGCTGCGTTGGGTGAGGGATACACGTTGTGCGGACTTGTTCCAGTTCAAAACCAGTTATGTTCGGGAATTCAGGGAATCGAAGAGGAGAGAGACAGCGACCACGTCATCGTCACCGACTCGACCAGATCTGTGACTCTGTACAAAGTAAGACTTTGGGCTAAGGAGACTCCTGCGACCTGGGCCAGCTGATCACTAGGGGAACTCGTGTTAGCATCATCAGCTTGTTTCAAAACCGTTCCTGGACTATAACATGTGATAATAGAGACACACTGTATGGTTTTCATATTACACTTGTAAATTTTCTTCGCAATGGGCATTAAGGAAACACGTAATTCTGGATATATATAGCTATAAAGACTGGCAAGGATTAGCTATTAGCTATTGTTAGCTGCATACAAATCACGAACATCAGGCGAATGTGTGCCTTTCTACTTTGTATTGCTATATATATGATTCCTTTTAATGTAAACCTTCAAATTAACCTGTTAGAAACGCTTTTTGGTAAATTGCTCTTTTCTCTTGTGTTTTGAAAGGTGTCAGACCAAAAGCCTCTGAGCAGCTGGACACTAAAACAAGGACAAACACTGACCTGTTCAGCAGTTTTCAACTCTAAAACCAACGAGTATGTAGCAGTCTCAGACAACAAGGTAGCTGTGCTGAACCTTACACTCTAAGATGTCATCATCAGACCTTGATTTTACATACCAAAGATTAAAGACAGGTTAATAACACCTGATTGGGGTTATTACTTTTTCCATTTATTTACTATGAGCTTCAGGTTTATTCTGAAGACAACATATTTGTAAAGATTAGTTTTATGTTCACAATTTTCCTCTTCCATCTGTTAAATTTGCATTACCTGTTTTCTAGACCATCTTGTTTACATGATCAGGAGGACACACCTTACTAACTCTGGCCACAGTAACTGTGATTGAGTTAATTCTCATTTTAATTGTTTGTGCTGTTCTCATTCTATTTCAGGTTATACGAATTTGGAAGGAAGAAGACATACTATTAGACAAGGCCTTTAAAGCAACAGTAAGTGTGAATTTAGTTAGCAGTCTCTTCTGTTAAGGAAGAATTACACGGTAGACAGCAGCTGTTAGCAAGATAAAGCACTTTACACTTGCTCAGTTTGATCATTTCTGTGATGCTTTATTTTGAGGAGACCTTTGCTGTTATTCTTTTATTCATCTAAAAACATCTTAAAATGGCCATTCCTACATTTTGTTGTTGACAGTTTTAAATACCGTACTTCTAACTCCTGCCTGATGTGTTTGTGATGAGCAGGTGTCAGCTGATGTCTGGAAGGTGCACTGTGCACAAGGTGGGGAGCCTGTGGTTCTGTTTCAAAGGGGAGCCGTGAGACTGTTGGACTCACTGCTCTCAGCTCCCCAACAACCCATAGAGGAGGTCCTGGCCCAGGACGAGGCCGTCAGGTGAATATCACAATGCAACGATTAGCTACTTTTAGAAATGTTGCTGTCACTTTTTATACCAACTGAGAACTTTTGAGGTGTGGCCTTTTGGTAGTATTATCTTTAAACATTTGTATAATTTTAGTCCTGTGCAGAAAACGTTCACAGGTTTTTGTCATCCAAATGTCTTTTTCTTGGAAGAATAATGTCTGTGTATATCCAATCTGATGGGTTTTTACATTTTTGTTGTTTTGATTACAATTTTTAGTTGGTGTCTGAGCACAGTTTCTGAAACATTTTTTCTAAATGAGTGCCCTGTGGTTTTATGACGTGTATATTTTTGTTTTGTCTGTAGGTGGAGCACCAGCATAGTGGCAGAAACGCAACAACTGGTCGTTTTCACAACTGAGCTGGTAACTAATACTGATAATAACTATCACACTAGGTCTAGTGAATATATTAAGCTCATCATCCCCAACACATCTACTGTCTTTGGCTGCAAATCTTTCTGCTTTGCAGCAGCATGTGACTGGAACACTTTACAAAACACCCCAAAACTTGCAACTTTGACATCTATTACTACCTTTAAATCTAAACTTCATCAGATTATAACTGACTGCTGCTTTTGTTGATCACCCGGATCACACTGCATTCATACACACGTTCACTCTTCTTTACGATGTAATGCATGTGCCCACCGTTATCAAATCCAGGCTCAGATGTTCTAAAGCCTGCTTTTTATCCTATTTATTATGATTTTATTTGTTTTTATATGCTCAAATGTGTTTATGTCTTGTTCTCTTGTGCTGTTTTCCAAGGCTCTTGGCCAGGTCATGTTTGTAACTCACAATATGTTCTCAAACATAAAAAAAAAAACATAAAAGTAAACTTTTTATTTTTGCTTTTGTATCACAAAACTCAAGTGCTCCATTTGTAGTTGAATAGTTTTGTTTTTTTAGTTTTTGTATTTCTTAAAAGCCTGTTGATTTGATTGTTGATGTCTGCTCACAGAAAGGAGAGCATTTCCTGTGCCTGCAGAGGCTGAACCCAAACTCTCTACAGAGGTACCGGCTGGAGGGCGAGGAGTCGGGCCTCTCCCCGCTCAACTTCTCTGCCTCCTACAGGGATAAACACATCTGCCTGCTTTATCTCTGTAAGCCCTGATTTCCTGTCAAATGTTTTTGGTGTTTGCCTCCAGCTGCACAAACTAGATTTGTAGATTAGGAAGCAAAGCTTGCAAATGTATATAACATATATAATCTCAGCTGTTTTAGTTGCTGTGAATTTGTAATGTTTTCTTTCATTCAGACCCTAATGGTCACGTGTATCAGAGTTTGATCTCATTTCGGGGTCAAGAAGCCGACGAAGGTTCCAAAGCTCTTTCTCTGCCGCGTCGTCTGATCCTGAGTCTTCCTGTGGGTGATGAGCCGCTGAAAGCAGCTTCAGCCATCATCCTGGATGATGCTCATGTAGCTGTGGTGGGGGTTCCACACCCATCTGCTGGACCTGGTAAAGGTAAATGTACTTTACATCTCCTGGTTTAAAATTTAAATAAAAGGGAATCACCTCTCTTCCAATCCAATTTATTTACATAGCACGTTTAAAAATCCAGTTAGAACCAAAGTGTTGCACAATAGTAACACGTATAAGGACACAGTACAAGATGGAGACAACACAACAGCGCCGTGCGTGTTTTTAGATGAGATTTAAAACCAAGAAGTGAGGATTCTTGTCTCTTATTTTTAGGCTTGACTGGTTCCAACATCGAGTGCATTACAGTAGTCAAGTCGATTATGTTTTCAGGTCTCGACTCAACAGAATTTTTAAAGTTTTGCTCGCAGTCATAACAAAAAAAAGCTTTTCTGCAGTAAAGCGCTGGGGTCTCATTTATAAAACTTTGTGCAGAATCATTACTAAAAGCCTGCTTAAGCTCAGCAAAACAAGTTTCCTTATGCAAAGTATTCTTCAGACTTATAAAACACTGCGTGCACACAGCTGCACGCAATTCCCACTTTATAAATCACACTTCTTCTTGAAATTTGCACAGGCGATTTTGCATCATATCCCACCTCCTACACACCTACATCCTGCCATAAATGGTCACTCAAAGTTCCTCATTAATGTTCTGCAGATACGTAAGCCAGATGATTTCTGGCATTTCACGGTTAATCGTGGCAATGGAGAGGTCTAGAAAACGTGATTTCACAGAGACTGAAGTTGAGGTGCTTATGGGTGAGGTGAAGCACGGGGAACGTTTTATTTGGCGCACTGCACCTGGAAGTGGCTGCGTGCTGAAGGACGCTGTTCAGCAGCTGCAGAGAGACACAAATCAGTGCGGTGAACCCTGAGGGACCCCAAAGCTTAATGGTGCACAAGTGGACAAAATCTTCCTTAACTAAGAAATCAAAACAAAAACAAGACCTTGATATGCCACAAATCTATTTAATAGCTAAATGTACCATAGTACATATCGGCCTTCTTTTTCAAACCAAGTAGAAAAATTATTGATATTTTTCTTTTGTTATCTTTTACAAAGTCAGAATGTTCAGCTATTTCTATGAATAGATTTGCTTCAAAGCTGTTTCCTTCTCCTAAAGAGCATTTCCCTTTTTTGGGGGTTTGCCTGGGTTTCACTTAAAATGACCCCAAATTAAACTGAGCATCCGGCTAATGCAACACAAATCACTTCAATAAATGTGACTTTTAGAAACTTGAGGATAAAAATGACCTGGTTTTCATGTTGTGACTGTAGTTTCTGGTTTTGTGTCTTTGTCAGATTACCTCTGCATCTGGAACACAAATTTTCAGACACTTCAAGTTGGAAAAGAGCTGATGGGTAAAGTCTATAGACAGGTATGAATTTCTTTGATAGCTTCTGTTTAATGTAATGATAAATTTGAGTTGTAACCTTCCTAACCACAGATATGAAGCGTTTGTTCATTACGTTGAGTTTCTGGCTGTATGAGTAGTTGACACAGACCAGGGTTCCCTGTCCTCCCAGCTGCTGGGTGCTGATGGAGGACTGTATGACTTTGGTAGATCATTGTGTCTGCTCTCCACTGTGAGGGGGCTCACTGCCCCTCCTCACAACTATATAGCAGTTTACACAACCTTAAAGGTGTTGCATAAATGAACCAGTTGCAGTCTTGTATCATTAATGCTTTATTATTTTGTTTTCTCTGCTATAGCTGTGGAGTTATTCAAACAATCTATTTATTCCACATGGAAAATCCCTCTCCATCATACCGTTTGCATGTCCCAAATCCTCCCTTGCTTCTGTTCTGGGAAAATTAAAGCAGGCCAGTACTGAAGGTAAGGGAAATAAGTTTGCTAATGTTCTTTTTGATAACTGCACTCAACTCTGATTACTGAATACACTCATGTAACACATCCCAAACTAATATTCCACATACTATATAGCAGGCATGTCCAAAGTGCGGCCCGGGGGCCACTTGCGGCCCTCTGAGTGATTTTCTGTGGCCCTCAACTGCATTTCCAAAATGTTAGAATTTAGTCCTTTTTTAAAAATGTTGTCTTTTTAAACGTAAATGTTTCAGTTCAATCCAAAGTATTAGTTTTTCATTACTCAGATTTATTCTTTTAATTAAATTTCCTGGTAAATAGAACCACAAACACTCTTACTAAACAGCAGACGTGAACTTCTTTCATAAAATCTGGCTAAATCCAGCAGCTTTACTGAAGACAGAGGGACCCAGGTCCCATTCTTGTTGCTGATAATATACTAGAATTTATTTTCAAAACAATTAACCAATCAAATCCAGGGAATTTGATGCTTTTCTTTTACTGAAGCAAACATATGAGACCCTTTTATGTCTATTTTTGAGCAGTACAAAATCAGATAATCACTCTTAAACCATTTTTGCATTTTTAAAATAAAAAAATGAAATTTATTTGGCCCCCAAGACTTTAAACTTGGAGATTTCAGACCCTGTCTTGAAAAGTTTGGACACCCCTGCTATATAGCAATGCATGTAAGCCTTTATCATTATATTATCTGTATGAACTTCTGTCCTGTCACTGTGGTTTTTCTCTTCCAGCTCCCAGGCCTCCAGCTTTGGTCCCATCCTGGAACAACATCCTGCACGGAGAAATACATCAACCTCCTACAGCGGTGGAGGCCAAGAAGGCTGTATGTTGGATACAGGCTTTAGATGTTTGTTTAAATTTGTAAAAAATATTTACAAATTAAATCCAGGCTTATCTTAAATAAGACAAATGATTGTAATAATTACTACTGTTGCTTTATAAAATGCACAAACTATATTAGGTTGACAATTGGAGAAGAACTGTAACGCTAACTTTGCAAATCATTGTGTTGATTTTAAATGTCCATGTGTAGAGGTAGAGGAGGGTTGGTTTGACAGCAGTAATGTCAGGAAGTTCTGTCATTTATTATTCTTATTGTCAATGCAGGGAACCGCTCGTAAAACCCAGTCATCTAATTTAACGACTGACCAAATACTAGAACTGATCAAGGTATGAAATATAGTTTTTTCCTCCCATAGATTTCTCACAGAATTAGCATTTTATGACTTATACATTTTTAAAAAACATATCAATTTCAACAGAATTATCTAATTTGCCTCCTGCAGACAGCATCGGCAGGGAAAGTTCAAAGAGAAGTTCGACCGCTCCTGACCAGGCAGGACCTGCAGCCCTCTTTGGGACAGCTGACCGTGACCCTTGTGTCTCGGAGCCTGGCTGATCCAGTGTTTTACACCCCCAGCCTCCTGCAGCAGCTTGTATGCACCCAGTTCCTCTGTCACAGGTCAGTAAGACGGGGACGTTGAGTCAAGATAATCTGAGCTTCTCTTACAAAACATTTCCACATATAGAAAAGCAGTTTAACTTGTGGTGTTGCCATTGAATGTCTCCCTTTATGTTCCAACAGCCTCTGCCCTGATCTTGTGCCTCTGGCTCTTGAGAAGAAGGATTACTTTCTGTGTCAGCTCTGCTTACAGTTCTTCCCTGACATCCCAGAGGCTTTCACATGTGCCTGCCTCAAGGCTTTTATCAGGTAAAAGCACCTACATGGCCTTATCCGAAATCCTCGTTAAAACAATGAAGATTTAGCTAGAACTAAATGATAACTGATGATGTGGTGTCCTTTCACTTTTTTACAGTTTGTCAGATATCGATGCGGAGAAGTTGAATCTGAAGCATGGCAGTATCTCTTTTATGAAAACCCTAATCTCAAAAGAATGTAGTCGGGTTGGCTTGCAGAACGGTTTTACTCCTAGTTCCTGTGAGGACGAGCACTCGGATACCATCACTAGTCAACCGGAAGGAGAAGGCAAGAAAGACAATGAGAACGCCAGAAATCCACCACAACCGATTTGTCCAGTGGGGGTACATAAAGCTGTTCTAATGTATCCTCACATCAGTTTTTTCATATGTTGTTATAAGCTTCACTTTGTGTAACTAATGTGTATCGATTACATTTTTTATAATGTATGTTCTTCTTTAAAAAAGAGAGAAATCTTAACTCAAACGTCTTAGAAATGAAGTCCTGCAGACGGCATACAGTGACACATTTCTCCTTCCTCACCTAAAGGATCTCTCCACCCAACATGTCATCGTGAGTAACGACTGGTCAAAGTTCACGTTCTAAAATAAACCAGAAGGTAGCTAAATCTGGGTTCTAAAACATCTGATTCATTTGCTTTTTTAATCAGCTTTTTCTCCAGTACTTGCTGTTTCTTTACCAACAATTTTCCCAAGATGATTTCCCACAAAAGCACAGCGTCAGATCACCAAGTCTGAATCAGGTTTGTTGTATTTTTAACAAAAAGGGTTTATCCAACTATGGGATGGAACAAATCAAAATTTAGAGCCTCAAAATGTTTTTCTTTGTCTCTTTTTGTTTGTTTGTTTGAGTGCAGATCGTGGATTGGGTTGGCATGCTGTTGGATGCCCATTTTACAGTGCTAGTGATGACCCCAGAGGCCAAAGGCTTACTGCTGAATCTTCACCGTTTAGTTAGTTGTCAGGTAACAAAAAATATCACTTGACTGCTACAATATACCATTATTCCGATGACTGTAACTTTACATGTAACAAGTTTCTTGCATATCAACAATCCTCCTTTGGTGTTCAGGTGAAGCTGTTTCTGGAGTTTGGAAAAATCAAGAGCAGCCTCCAGCAGCTAAATGAGATGAGGGTGAACGAAGACGTTGGACAGTACTCCATCGAAGTCATCGAGCTGTTTTAAAGAAGTGTACAGAATTATTTTAACCAATTCCACTTTCCAACATTTCAGGTTGAATCATTTATTGTAAATTGTCCTAAAGTGCTTTGAATCAAGGATTTTACTGTATGATAAAACATTTTTCAGCTTTGGAATTTTGGTAGCTGCAGATTTTCTGTGAATCCTTTTGTAAATGTGTTAAAGGTGGTTAAATGTGTTTAGCATGTTAAGGCACAGTCTGTTCATATGTCAAAATGGTTCATTAGTGCAGACTAAACCACCTCGTGCAACATTATAATAAAAATTTTCATTTTTAAATATTTTATTTTAATTGGAACTTAGACTCTTGTGGTTGATGTTTCTGTCTTTTATGTGTCATAACACAATTTAATATTTGTAAATCTGTTAGTCATGATTTTTTTTACTATTTTTCACATAAAAGCTTGTTATATAAATATAAAACATTAGCAAAAGAACAAGTCATGTGTGGCATTGTTTTTCTGAAAAGCTGCTGCAGAATACCAGGGTAGTGAATTGTTTTTCAGTGTGTTGATACAGTAATAATAAAAGGTGCACTTGGTTTTTCTTTATGCTTTTGTTTATAACATGCTTTACAACAGTTCTAAATATTTAAGAATAGGTTCAGGATGGTTGTAGACAGAAAAATACATTTGAGTGAAGAAAAGGGCACCATAGTGTTTTCTAAACCTTCAAGCCATTAAAAAAATTACAATTTTAAAGACTTGCAATGCTTAATGTACCTTACTGAACAAAAACATTAATAAATAGGAACATATGGAAAATAAATGCTCCAATATGCACTGAATAGTTCACCTGCAGCATATTTATTAGTCGATACTATAACTTGGTTTAAAATTCAAGATGTATACAAGTGCTCTCATACAACATTAAAATTGGGTCAAAAATACCCCCCCCCCCCCCCCCCCCCCCCCCCGACCATACAGAGGGGTTCAAGTGTTAACATTGACAAACTAGCCTCTAATTTTATTATTTTTCCCCAAATACGCTGTGTCAAATTCACTAATGGTATGACCAAAGTTACAAGGAAAGGGAGGGTTTGACCCCCGAATAAAACTATCTCATAAACCAACAGGTCAGGAGTGAAAATCATGTTATTATTACATTAATTGTAATAATTATATAATTTTATCAGATTTAATTATAGATTAATATATTATTTTCTGCAACGCCCCTAAAGTGGACTGTACCATTGCTAGCTCTGCTGTTACATGAACCTCCCGCCGTTGTCGATCAATTTAATCCTAATTGCTCCGTCGTCCATATTCCAGTCACATGCCAAGTCGACACAAAGTAAGTAGTGAATACTAATAATGCCCTTTTCGGTTTTCTTTTTAGGTGGTTTTTCATCTTTTTTTTTTTCCTCGCTTCTTTTTTTAAAAAGTTTTATGTGTTTGGGGTGAATGCTAACGTTTGCAACTTTTGCTACAAGTTGTTTAGCTAACTGAACAGAACAAGCTTAAAACTGGGCCTTTCTTTTAGGGTTGTGAGTATCGGTAGTTTAATTTCCCCCTACATCACACCTGCTTCGACATAAACAAAAAATATTTTTTTAATACCCAAGTAGCAACAATTAACTAAGGCTTTAAGGTAAACTTGAGATATTACGGTAATTAGCCCTACTGGGTGAAGCGGTTCTCAGGGAGGGAAGACGGGTGGATGGATGTTTTTTTTTTATTTTTTTTGTATGATACTTTTTAATATAAGTAGCTGACACTTTTAAATTATTATGTAGCCTTTATTAACCTTGAACACCGTCTTTACAAGACATTAACTCAACAACAGTGTCTTTAGTCAGCTTCTTCAATTCTACTGCAAGCACAGACCGCCACAGATGATCCTTCCAGCACCGAGCTATAACAATCTATAATAAATCTTTTTAAATCTTTTTTAAAAAACGTAAACGGTCACAGTTACTGAAAAATCAAATTTCCCTTTGATTAATAAAGTAGTTTGATTGTTTGAAAGTAGGGACAGATCTATAGGCAGCAGTGTGCTGTTCATGTTATTGGAGAAGTCTGTTGGACTCGTGTTCTGCAGAGCATGATTGCTAATATTCTGTTTGTCACTGAACTAATGGGATGGATGTGGTTCTAATCAATATGCATGACTTTAGATTTTAAAAATACTGAAAAGATTATATGACTACATCAATCTGAGACACGTATCTCTGTTGCATGTGTTCATATGAAGACGAACCTTTAGCTTGCCACAGTGTTAATTAGTTGGAATGCTGACTAAGCATTCCAACTATTGTTTTGCTGTTTCTCTTTATTCTTATTATTATATTTTTTCCGTACACTTTTTGGCTCGCTACTCCTTCCGCAATTTTCAGCCGATTTCAGCCATTCATATATCAAAACGTTCAGCTCCTTTAGGACTTTCCTGGAATGACTTTTCTTTTTGATATCTTTAATATTTTTTAAGATATTCAGCTTTTTGTCCAACTTTTCAGCCCATTGGAATACATTGAAATCTTTCAAATTCTTCAAATTTTTCAAATAATTCAACTCTTTTTCAAAGTTGAACTACTTCAGCATACTTCAACCTATCAACTTCATTCAACTTTTAAAAGACTCACAAGACTTTCAACTATTCCCAAATGACTCAGCTTGTTGATATCTTTAACCATTCCTGAGATATGACGAGTTAAACTCGAGGAACATTTCAGAATTCAGACCAAAAAATCGTCAAAATTATAATGAAAGAGATAGGAGCAGATTTGGACTTTCTGAGCCAACTAGGTCGATTTGTGAGAGAACCGTAAGTCACACAGACATGAGAGTTACACTTTCTGAAAGCTAACAAAAATCCCTAATCAGAGATGTATAATTTATACATGTGCTGTGAAAACTGTGGGAGCAGGACAACTTTGTTCGGGAGTGAATCGTGAATCTCAAACCTGTCTCCCACTCTAGTGATGTCATCACCGCCCTCTAACCCTCAGCACGTTTTGGATTAGGAGAGACTTTTTCTTTCAAATGGTCACTACAGTCACTCAGTTTGAAGAACATCAACAAATTATACATTAAAATGTTGGGATTTTTGTCTAGTTTCAGAATATCTGGTTGTTTGGGCCATAGGTAGTATGGCTCGTTCATAAATCACCTCAACGCCAGCAGAAATCCTCCCTTTTTGGGCCGATTTCTCATGTTAATCGACCTCATCTGTCTGTCTTTGAACTTTCACTGAACCCTGTTTTTCCATCGTCATATCTCCCTCAAATTTTAACGTAGACACACAGAAATTTAGACAGAACACCTCGAAAGTGTCCTGTCACCCACAAAGTTTAAATTTTTTATTTATGTCTTATCGTTTTTGAATAGCAGCTAGTTGTTCGGACAGTGGTTTTTCCGGGTTAAACACAGCAGTGTGAGGTAGACATAGTTAAATTGCATGTCACCTAAGCATGACTCAGCTAAATTGGTGCTTTCTGATTGGCCAGGCTGATTGGTTTATGCNAACTTTTGTTTCAGCTAAATTTAACCTTTTTAGCTATTTTAAACTGTTAAAATAAAAAATTAAGATATTTGAAGCCCTTGAACTCAAATTAAACTACTTTATTCTTCTTAAACCTGTAACTTTCATCAGCTGCTCACACATTTACTGCATGTGAGCACCTTTTTGAACAAAATGTCCCTACGCTCACACCGTTTGTCCGATTTAGACAGGTTATATATCAAACCTTTGAGATTTTTGCCCTCTTTCAACAGAACTCCTTGATTTTCTGACTCCTTAATGTCTTTCTGTGTTTGACCTACATTCATTAAACTGTCTTTAAACTCTTTAGCCTCGCTTAAGTTCAGTGTTTTAGATATTTTTAGAGGTTTTAACAATTTCTTTAAGCTAAATTCAACATATTTCAGCTAATTCAAAGAAGTACAATACAAAATTAAGATATTTTAAGGCTTTCAACTCAAATTAAACTACTTTCAACCTCATTATATTTTAACTAATATTCTACCATTCTGCTTGACCTTAAAGTCTTTCTTACACTGTACTGTTTAGCTAATCTTGTAATATTTATTCCACTATATTTTTACCTTTTCTGCTGGTGTAAACTTTTTTGCAAGTTATTGCCTTTTGCTATTTTCTTCTTTTGCTAACCATTTGAGTGTTTAAGCAATCTTTTCAGCTAAATTATCTTATACTGATTGAACTGTATTTACACAGTTCAGCTTAGATTAAGCTTTTAATCAGTTTTTTAAGATTTCTTCACATGTTTAAGCAATCTTTTCAGCTAAATTATCTTATACTGATTGAACTGTATTTACACAGTTCAGCTTAGATTAAGCTTTTAATCACTTTTTAAAGATTTTTTCACATGTTTAAGCTCATTTTAAGCTTTATTTCAGCCTACAAGCCAGTTTCATCCAGTTTATGTCCCTTACTAATTAACCTTTATTCAAACAGTTTAGCTATGAATACATTTTAGCTCTGGTCTTTAGACATTTTCAGAGGTTTGAGCTGATTTTTCTAACGTCACCTTTTGATTGAGCTGTTTCTCTGTCAGTCTATTTAACTAACGCTTTGCTTTACAATTACCCATTTATATTTTAACTACCATTCTACATTACCTTAATGTCTTTCTAATATTTTACTGTTTAGATAATCTTCTACTATTTAGCAATTCTTTTTTAAGGTGTTGCTAGAATTTTGACTTTTTCTGCTGGTATAAACACTTTTGCAAGTTATTGCTTTTTGCCTTTTTTTATTTTGCTAATGTTTAAGCAATCTTTTCATCTAAATTGCACTTTTTAAACAAAATTCGACTCTTAAATTTCAACAAATCAGATATTTTGAACTATTTAACTAAAATTAAACTCTTTTAACATTCTCTAAACTTCAAATATTTAAGATTCCACTCATTTGAGCTTCTTTCAGCTGGTTTTGGACAATTTCAGCTGTCTCTTTCAGCTTTCAGCATTCCAACTTTGCTTTTTCGCAGGAAAAGCATCTTTTCTAGTTAGTTGGAATGCTGA